>CAUYQG010080076.1:0-12995 GCA_963574415.1 Tarsius wallacei
AACCAGCCAGGCGTGGTAGCGCACGCCTGTAGTTCCAGCTCCTTGGAAGGCTGAAGCGGAAGGATCGCCGGAGCTCAGGAGGGCGAGGCTGCGGTGGCCGGGAGCGGCCACTGCACTCCAGTCTGGGTGACGGAGTGAGACTCCAACTCCAAAAAAAAAAGAGTAATAAGTAACGTGGTATCAAAGTAGTGGTTCTAAAGGACCAAGAATGGGTAGCTCCCTTTTGTAGTAGTGACCCATGAAATTCAGTGAGACCTGTCACTACTGGGTGCCCAGAAGTGCTTCTGAGTAGGGTTTAGAATCCCAGAGATTCCTCTGCCTACTTACCATAAGCTGTTCCACGTGTCATAGCAATAGCTATGTGTTTTGTTGCAATACATATGAGCTTTTTGGCAAATTCTGTGACATCATTGTTTTTGAATCCACCAGATTAACCCAGTACGAGGTTAAGAGCTTAAACAGAAGCTGAGGTTCGTGAGTTCACTGTGTTGAAATGGCACTCAGAATTGATGGGTATCGAAAACACAGAAGCAAAATGCCAGAGACACCAAGCAGGACTAAGGGGGTAAGAGACACCTGGGAGACAGCCTGGGTACAGCTGGGCCTAGGCTGTGCATCTCACCTGGTCTTCCAGTGCTCACCTTTACAGGAAAGCTGCTGTTAGGAACTAAATGTTGTGTCTCCAGAACTCCTATGTGGAAATCTAATCCCCAATGTTATGGTGTTTGGAGGTGAGGGATCTTTAGCAAGTAATTAGGTCATTAGGATAGAGACCTCATGAAAGGGATTGGTGTCCATACAAGAAGAGGCCAGAGAGCTAGCTCTTTCTTTCTACCATGTGACAGAACAAGTCAGTAGTCTGCAACCCAGAAGAGGGTCCTCACCAGAGCACGATCATACTGGCACCTTGGTCTCAGACTTCCAGACTCCAGAATTGTGAAAAATATATGTCTGTCGTTTAAGCCTCCGAGTCTATGTTATTTTTGTTGTAGCAGCCAGAACTGACGAAGACAGCTGAAAGCTGCCTTCATTTAAAGGGCCAGCAATGGAGCTGGCCTTATCTAAATCACCGTGGGAGTCTCTGTACTTTCATGGAATTTTTCATCCTTATCATGGAGGTATCGGAGACCCCAAATTTTGATTCTGATTTAAAAAGTGCAAACTCCGAAATAATGTTCACAAAACTTTGCCCCGAATTTCTCCATTTCTAGTATAGTTTAGCATTTTCTCTCAGTTTCTCGCCTCCCTCTTTTGACTATTCCAGAATCTCAAAACCCAGTCTGCACAATCCCTTCTTTGTCTCACCTCTCACCTTTCTGTATCTTGTGCCATGTAAATGCTATTGATGCTGTCTTGAGAGATGCAACCTTACCAAGTAGTCTGTTTTTGCTAAACTAGATGCCGACTTCTTCTGTTATTGAAATTTTGATGAAGTTTGTATGGTTTAGCTAACATGTATTGATAAAAATCATATGACTGCTATTCTCTTAATATTTAATCATACAAATTCATGTGGGTGCATTCAGTGGTATTGTGGCTTTTATTAAATTCCATATTGCCCAAACTAAATATTTTATCAAGTACATATATTCTCATTTTTAAAATCTGTGCCTGTTTCAAGAGAAATTTT
This sequence comes from Tarsius wallacei, assembly GCA_963574415.1. Classification (NCBI taxonomy): domain Eukaryota; kingdom Metazoa; phylum Chordata; class Mammalia; order Primates; family Tarsiidae; genus Tarsius; species Tarsius wallacei. Next base: position 1,631 of record CAUYQG010080076.1, read on the forward strand.
GTCCGTATATTCCTAATTAATTTGTATTTAATTCACCAAATGTTGACATAAGTAGGATTTCAGTAGAGGTCATTGGAAATTAACTTGCTTTTACATTCTACAAGTAACAGATGATTTCCGTTGTGTATATTGGTGTAATGACATATAATGCCAACCTAATCATACCTTATTGATGTATAATGTAAGATGAAAAGTAATTTACTTAGCAATGATTTTATTCCTATCTCCAGAAAACCAATGAATCAACATAGTAAATAATCCAAATTGAGGAAACTGGTTATATCTAATTCACTTCAGGAATTAATATACCTTTCATTCCATAAGATGACTTACAAAGAAAAAAATCTGTTGTCTGGTAAGAATAAAAGTTGCAAATAAATGTTGTCTATCGATTATCTCAGGTAAATAAACAGCACATTTTAAAGGCTTTAGCTAAAATCCTACCCTTCTCCAAACAAATACCAACTGAGGAGGAGAGCAGGCCATTGCCAGGATATAGGGAGGCATTTTTCAAAGAAATGAGCAAACAGGAATAGAGGTCTTGAGATGCTATGATGATAATACCAGGGTTGGTCTGTGTCTGTCCTGGCAGGCTGTCATCGTGCCCTGTTGGAGAGCACTTCTTGTGATGAAAATGGAGATGTCCTCTCAGGTACTGAGAACCCAAGCAGCGGGCTTAGGTGGGGCCAGAGTGAGTATTGCCAGTAGCTACCTCTGTCCCACTCAACCTCCAGTGAATAAACGAGGCAATTTTAAAGGTTACTAAACAGTGTTTTGAAATATCTGAGACTAATAAAAAAGTACAAACGTCCAAGTAGAGGTCATGGAAACATCCATCTGCCTTTCTCCATGTAACTTAAATAGCTCAGCATCTCCTCTTCCTCTCTAGTCTTACATCCCCTCTCTCTTGCGTTCCCCCAAACCCCAAACTCAGCTAACATCACCTCTCCTCTCTCTTCTCTATTCCCCATCCTTGACTCCTGGCACCATCAAGGAAAAACCTTAGATCATGGAGTTCCATAGTTAAAACAGACAACTCAAGCTTCCAGTTCTTCCCCCACCCCCAACACAGAAACCCTACCAAAATGCCAGTAAAAAGCAATGTTTTAAAAATGAAGCCAAGAGGATAGAGAAAGCAAGAGAAGAGATCACCAGAAAACATTCCGGCAGGTGAAAGACAGAGACAAGTGGAAACCTATTTGGGAAACTCGAGAAATTCAAATTCTAAACCAGTGAGCGAAAAGCTAAAACGCATCTGATTTAAACTCCAGAATTTCCAAGAGACCCGGAAATGGGTGGCACCAGATTGTCTGTGAAGTGGGGGTAAAGGGAAGCTAGCTAATACACAGGGGATACCTTTTTAAAGCTCTTCAGTGAGAAAGTCAGATGGTTTTCCCCCACTTGACACCATTCGGTGCCTTCTCCTCCCCATGGCTGTAAGAGGGGGAGAACTGGACTCTAGGAGTATGAAATCAATCTCTGCATTGCAGTACAAAGGGCATGGTAAGGCCTAAGTACTGAGTCAAAAACTGAAGGATTCAGTGAGGATGTGTGTACGTTCTGCGTGCTAATACCTGCCTCTCTCCCCCCAGCCTTTTCGCCATTCAGCTACCACACTTCACTTCCAGGTAGAAGATGAGAGGAATCTTCTTCAAGGAACAAGACTAGCACAGAATGGGAGGAAGGTGCAGGGGAGGAAGCATCCCAAGGATTACCGACACCAGGATTTTCCCCAAACTGTTCCCAGTCTAGTCACCATACAATCTCCCTGATAAGTAAGAACCCCCAATAATATTTTCATTGGCTATTCACACATGAGCAGACTTTCCAAGGTTATTGACATCTGAAGAAGATCTTTAACTAGAAAAATAAAGGCCCAAATCAGCAAATTAGCAGATTAAAAAGCAACTTTGGGAAAGCAGAAGTTATGCAGAAAAATATAAAATCTAAAAAAACGTATTAGTTATATATTCAAAGTGATGAGAGAGGGTGTATCCATGAACCAAGAACAGAATGCGATAAAAAGGAGAAAATTTGGAAAGTCAAAAAGACCTCTTAGAATTAATAAAAAAATATGGCATAAATAAAAACACAATAGGTTTAAAAAGTAAAATTGACTTTTATTTTGCTTATTTATTTATGTATTTATTGGTGAGAAAGTAGGATTTATTGAGAAGACAGAAAAGCTCCCACATGGGAGGGGACTTGAGAGGGTTGCCCAAAATTGATTTTTAAAAGTATTATGAAACAGAGTAGAAAGAATAATAAGTGAGAAATAGAAGGGATGTGAAAATTAGGATTAGTGCAGAAGATAGATATATCATTGGATTAACAGGAATTTCAGAAAGAGAACAGAAAAAGGCAATTTCATTTGCAATAGTAACAAACAAATAAACTACCTAGGAATAAATTTAACCAAGGAGGTGACAGCCTCTACAAGGAAAACTATAAAACTCTGATGAAAGAAATGGAAGAGGACACACAAAAATGAAAATGAAAAGACATCCATGTTCATGCACTGGGAGAATTAATATTGTTAAAATGTCCAGATTACCCAAAGAAATCCAAAGATTCAATGCAATCCCTATCAAAATACTAACAACATTCTTCACAGAAATAGAAAATAACAGTCCTGAAATTCATATAGAACTACAAAAGACCCCAGATAACAGAAGCAATCCTGAGCAAAAAGAAGAAAACTGGAGGCATCACATTACCTGATTCCGAAATACACTTCAAAGTTATAGTAACCAAAACAGCATAAAAAACAGGCACACAGACCAATGGAACAGACTAGAAAACCCAGAAACAAATCCACACATTTACAGCTGACTGTTCTTTGACAAAGTTGCCAAGGACACACACTGGGGAAAGAACAGGCTCTTTTATTTCCTGGTGCCAGGAAACCTGGATATTTACATGCAGAAGAATGAAACTAGACCCCTGTCTCTCATCACCTACAAAAATCAACTCGAAATAGAACCAAGACTTAAATGTAAGTGCTGAAACTATTAAGCTATTAGAGAAAATGGGAAAAGCTTCATGGCATTGGTCTGGAGAAGAATTTTTTGAATAAGACCTCAAAGGCACAAGCAACCAAATAAAAAATAGACAAATGGGATTATATCAAACTGAAAAGCTTCTATTCAGCAAAGAAAACAAGTAACAGAGTGAACAGAGAACCTACAGAATGGGAGAAAATATTTGCACACTATGCGTGTGTCAAGGAGTTACTATCCAGGATACATAATTATTTTTCTTTAATTAACAAAACCCAAAAAAGATCTCATCGTAAGCTGAGTTCATATATAATATTAATAAAGATAAAAACTAAAAAAAATTAAAGGATTTTTTTTAAATTAGAAGAACATGTTGCTAATAGTTGTTTTTAACTTTGGGAACGTATCAGAACTAACTGGGACCACCTAAAGTTAGAGACATATTCAAGATGTGTATATGTCTACACACTTTTCTTTCCCATTATTTTACTATGCAACCAAGTTTAGAGTGGAGAGATTTTTAATTGTTATGTTTCTAAGGGGAATGTTAAGCAGGCAGTTCAAATAGGGGGAAAGAACAAAAACAGGGATATAACTTTTAGTCATCAATATATGGATACTATTTAAATTCATGCGACATGATACAATCATGTAGAGCTGTGCTATTTAATATGAGAGTCACTGGCAACATAATGCTATTTAAACTCAAATTAATATTTAATATAATTAGAAATTGTTGAAACCAACTTCGAGTGTTCAATGGCATTACCATATCAGACAGCACAGATGTAGAACATTTCCATCATTGCAGAAAGCTCTATGACGTAGCACTGGTCTAGAGTGGATATAGACAGAGAAGGAAAGAGAATTAAGATCTGAATACACAAACACGTCAATACTTACATATCTGGAAGAAAAGAAAGAAACAAAGGGAAGAAGAGAGTCAGCCAGTGAGGTGGGGAGAGAACCAGGAGAATGTGTGTTCTCAGAAGCCTAGTGAAGATAGTATTTTAAGGAATAGTTGTTGATTGCATTCTTCAAGTGCTGCATACAAATCAAGTAAGACAAAAACAACTGACATGACGGTGAGTTCCCTGTGTTTCTTTTTGCCTCATGTATTCCAGATCTGGTGTTGAAATAGCTGTCAAACTGAAAAAGCACAGGGGAAAAAAATCTCTACAAAGACCTGCTCTCTCTCTAACCAAAGAAAAAGGACCAAACTAATAAGATGGAATATCTGAGACAATACAGCCATATCTCAGAGATATTGTGGGTTCAGTTCTAGATGATCACAATACAGCAAATGTTATAGCAAAGCAAGTCACATGAATTTTTTTGGTTTCCTAGTATATATATGTTTACACTGTCATCTATTAAGTGTGCAATAGCATTGTATCTTAAAAAATGTACAATACCTTAACTTTAAAACACTTTATTGCTAAAAAAATGCTAATAGTCATCTAAGACTTTGGTAAGTCAATATTTTTGCTGGTAGAGTCTTGGCTTGATATTGTGGCTGCTGACTGATCTGGGTGGTGATTGCTGGAGGATGGAGTGGCTGTGGAAATGTTTTAAGATAGGGTTTTACCTTACTGCCCAGTTTAGAGTACAGTGGTGCTATCATGGCGGTGATCCTTTTGTCTCAGTCTCCTGGGTAGCTGGGACTGCAGGTTCATTCCACCTGGCTGTGGAAATTTTACAAAATAAGGACAGATGCAGTGGCTCAGGCTTGTAATCCCATAACTTTGGGAGACTGGGTTGGGAAGATTGCTTGAGTTCAGGAATTTGAGCTCCGTCTGGGCAACATAGCAAGACCTCATCTCTAAAAATAAATAAATGAAACAACAATAAAGTGTGTCACAATGATTGACTCTTCCTTTCATGAAGGATTTCTCTATAGCATGTAGTGCTGTTTGATAGTATTTTACCCACAGTAAAACTTTCAAAATCCAGTCAGTCTTCTCAAACCATGCTGCTGCTTTACCAACTGTGTCTATGTAATATTCTAAATCCTTTGTTGTCATTTCAGCACTGTTCTTTCACAGCATCTTCACCAAAAATAAATTCCATCTTAAGAAGCCACTTTCTTTGCTCATCCATGAGACACAACTCCTCATTATTAAAGTTTTCTCATGAGATTGCCGCAATTTCATCACACTTTCGGGCTCCACTTCTAATTCTATTTCTCTTGCTATTTCCATCACATCTGCAGGGACTTCCTACACCAAAGTGCTGAACCCCTCAAGGTCATTCACGACAGTTGGAATCAATTTCATCCAAATTTCTGTTCATGTGGATATTTTAACCTCCCCCTAGAAATCGCAAATGTTTTTAATGACATCATCACCTAGACTGATAAAACTTTCCCAGAAATTTTTAAATTTGATTTTCCCACATACATCAGAATAATCACTGTCCATGGTAGCTATAGCCTTACAAAACATATTTCTTAAAAAATAAGACACCCGGGCTCAGTGGCTCAACCTAATCCCAGCGCTTTGGGAGGCCAAGGCTAGTGGACTGCCTAAGCCCACAGGTTCAAGACCAGTCTGGGCAACTTGGCGAGACCTGTCTCTAAATCAAAAATTAGCGGGGCATGGTAGCATGCACCTGTATTTCTGGCTACTTGGAAGGCTGAGGCAGAAGAATCGCCAGAAGCCAGCAGGTCTACACTCGGGTGGCCATGAGTGTGCCACTGCACTCCAGCCTGGGCAATGGGGTGAGACCCCAACTCAAAAAAAAAAAAAACTTGAAAGTTGATATTACTCCTTAATCCGTGGGCGACAAAATGGATGTGGTGTTAGTAAGCATGAAAACAACGTTAATTTCCTTATACAGCTCTGTCAGAGCTATTGAGTGACTGTGTACATAGTAAATGAAAAGAAATATTTTGAAGAAATCATTCTGTCTGAGCAGTAGTTCTCAATAGTGAGCTTAAAATATTCAGTAAACCAAACTTCAAACAGATATGCTGTCATCCCAACTTTGTTGTTCTATCTCTAGAGCACAGGCAAAGTAGATTTGCTATAATCCTTAAGGGTCCCAGGAATTTTTGAATGGCAAATAAACACTGGCTTCAACTTAAAGTCACCAGCTGCATTAGCCCCAAACAAGAGAGGCAGCCTGTTCTTTGAAGCCAGGCGTCAACTTCTTTCTAGCTATGAAAGTCCCGAGTGGCATTTTCTTCCATATAAGGCTGTTTCATCTACATAAAAATTGACTGTTTAGTGTAGCCACCTTCGTCAATTCTCTTAGCTAGATCTTCTGAATAACTTGCTGTAGTTTCTCCATCAGCACTGCTGCTCCACCTTGCACTTTTATGGTATGAACATGGTTTCTTTCCTTAAACCTCGTGAACCCAACCTCTGCTAGCTTCCTTCTTTTCTTCTGCAGCTACTGCCTTTCTCAGCTGTCACAGAATTGAAGAAAGTTAGGGTGTAGATTTTCATTAGGCTTTAGCTTAAAGGAACATCGTTGCTGGTTTGATCTTCTATCCAGACTGTTTTGTTTTCTATCATGTGTATGTTCACTGAAGGAGCACTTTTAAGTTATGTTAAGAACTTCTCATTTGCATTCACAACTTGGCTAATCGTTAGGCACAAAAGGCCTACTCTTTCAGCTTATCCTGGCTTTGATATGCCTTCCTCACTAAGTTAAATAATTTCTAACTTTTGATTTACAGTGAGACATGGGTGACTCTTCCTTTTACTTGAAAGCTTAGAGGCCATTGTAGGGTTTTACATTGGCCTACGGGAGGGAGATGGGGGAAGGTCTGGTCAGTGGAGTAGCCATGAGATGCATAATATTTATTTATTAATTTTACCATTTTATGTGACCAAGGTTCATGCTGCCCCAAAACAATTACAATAATAACATCAAAGATCACTTGTCACTTATTATAACAGATATAATAGTAATGAGAAAGTTTGAAATTTTGTGAGAATTATCAAACTGTAACAGAAAAAAAAGTGAGCACATGCTGTTGGAAAATAGTACTGATATACTTGTTTGACCCAGAGTTACCACAAAACTTCCATTTATAGAAAATGCAATACCTAAAAAGTGCAATAAAATGAAGCATAATCATAAAATGAGGCATGACTGTAAATACTCTACTAAAGGCAAGCATCACCAGAATAAACTTTGACCCTGCCAAAGTTTACCATAGGTGGCTATGCAAGCAAAGGCTGAGTGGGGGCACCTAGACTTCTATCTTTGTGAACCTGCAATAAGATGGTGCTCTCCCATGTGAGGGTGGTGTCAAAGAAGGCCAAGCAGGGAGCTGGGACTTTCATGACAAGTGGCCAGTCACAAGAGTCTTACCCCATCCACTCTTTCTCCAAGTATCAATGGAGATTATGCAAGGAGACTGACTTTCATCAACGCCTGGCAGTCATGTGATGCCTCGCTCTCCCCACACTGGGATGGTATCAGAGGAAGCCGAGTGGAGAGTCAGGACTTTAACCATCATCAAGTGGTAATGAGACAACTGTGGTGTCAGTGGAGACTATGGGTGGAGAAGGAACTTCCAGCCCCACTCAGAATTACAATAAGCTCCCTATCAGATTCCAGTGGAGACCAAGCGGGGACCTCTACCTCCACTGGGCAGTAACTAAACAGCACTTTTTACTTTTCTTCTTCCATAATAGTGTCAGAAAAATCCAGTTAAAACAGAAGGCTAAAAAAGATCCAGAGTCTCATATAATTGTACGAAAATCTCATTTTTCATTGGAAGTCACCTGCCATATGAAGGACTAGAAAAGTCTCAAAATGAATAAAAAGAGAGGCCCAATAGATGATAGAATCAAAATGGCAGAAATGTTGAAATTATCTAACAAAGATTTTAAAGCATCATGGTAAAAATTCTTCAACAAGCAATTGTAAATATACTTGAAATAAATGAAAAAACATTTATAAAAACATAGAAAATCTTAGCAAATAAATACAAGACATTAAAAAACAGATTAAAAGATTAGAACTGAAAAATATAATAACCAAAATATAAGTCTCAATTAATGAGCTCAGTAGTAGAAGGGAGGGAAGGCAGAAGAAATAATCAGTAAACAGGTAGATAGAACAATGGAAATTACTCAATTTGAATATCACAAAGAAAGTATCCTGAAAAGAAATGCACACAGCCTCAGATACCTCTGGAACTAACAAAATAATTAACATAATTGTTATTTGAACTATATAAGGAGAGAAGAAAGAGTTGAAAAGTACTTGAAAAAATAAAGGCTAAAAATTTCCTAAGTTTGGTAAAAGACATAACTCTAGAGAATTAGAATGATGAGCAAACCCCCAAACAAATCTACATCTGGTCACATTGTAATTAAAATAAAATATATAGATAGATAGAAAAAGTCTAAAAAGCAGTTAGAGAAAAACAACACCTGACTTATGTGGGGAAACACCACATTACAGAGGGTTTCTTATCAGGATCCACAAACACTAGAAGGAAGTGGGTACAATATTTTTCAAGTGCTAAAATAAGAGAACTGTCAACCCAAAATCTTATACTCAATGAAAACATCCTCCAAGAATGAATCAAAATCAAGACATTCTCAGATTAATAAAAACAAAGAGAATATGTTGCCAGGAGACTTACTTTAAAAGAATGGCTAAAGAATATTCTCTTAGCCAAAGGGAAAAGACAAAAAGAAAAGAAAAGAAAAAGTCCATGGAACAACAGAAAGGAAGAAAGAACATTGGAAACAAATATATGGAGAAATATTTTCCTTCTACTTTTGAGTTGTCTAAATTATGTTTGATAGCTAAAACAAAAATTATGGTACGGTTTGATATGACTCTAAATATCTGTATAAAAATGTTTAAAACAATTATATTAAAAATGAGGGAGTAAAGGAACATAAAAGAAGATAAATTTGCTATATGTCACTCAAACAGACAAAATGATCATACCCATAAGTGTTATGTTATGCATATATAATGTAATATTTAAAGCAACCCCTAAACAGGCTATAGAAAGAGATACACTAAAAAACCATAGATACATCAAAATAGAATTCTAAAAAATGTTTGAAACCCCACAGAAAGGCATGAAGTCAAACAGAGAGCAGAAACAAACAAAAAATACCAAAAACAAGAGCAGAACAAAGAGAAAATCATCAGACCTAATGACATTAAACATAAATTATCTGCATCCATTAATTAAAATACAGATTAGCAGGATGTATGAAGAAACATAGCCCACTACATGCTTTCTATAAGAAACTCACTTCATTGGGTTTAAAGTGAAAGGATGGAGAAATATATATCATGCAAACAATAATCAAAAAGAAGAAGAGATTGACTTTATTAATACTAGATAAAGTGGCCACAGAACAAAGAAAATTGCCAAAGACATTTTACAATAATAAAATATAAATAATGTCTTCCTGGAAGAAGGTGCAGCAATACTAAATGTGTATGCAACAAACAATAAAGCTGCAAATACGTGATTCAAAAAATTAAGGAACTGAAAGGAGAAACAGAGATATCCATAGAAGTCAGAGAATCAACTCCTTTCTCACAACAATTGGCAGAACAATTAGAAAATCATCAGGAATATAGAAAAACACAACAATATCATTGATGAACAGGATCTAATTGACATTTATAGAACACTGTACCCCACAATAGCACAGAACACATTCTTCCAAAGTGACCATGGGCGTATATGAGGATAGACCATATCTTTGTTCATAAGACAAACTTTAGCACATTTTTTAAAAATTTAGATTACACAAAGGATTTTGTCTAACTACAATGCAATTATACTAGAACTCAATAACAGAAAGATCAGAAAACTCTCCAAATGCTTGGAAACTAGACATCACACTTTTAAATTAAGAGAAAGTCTGAAAGGAAAATTTAAAAATAAATGGAACTAAGTGAAAATACAGCATACCAAAATTTATGGGACATATTCTAAGCAGTACTGTGAAGAAAATGTATAGCATTAGTCAATATATTAGTAAAAAAAAAATCTCGTTAGTAAAGCAAGCTGAAGGAAGAAAATAATAATAAGCAAAAGCAAGTGAAATTGAAAACAGGAAAAAAAAAGAAAAGCAAATGAAACACAGAGTAGTTTGCAAAGATCAATAAAACTGCTAAATTTTTAGCAAAATAGACAAATAAGAAAGGAGACAAAATATTAGTATTAAGAAAGAAACATTCAAACTCTTGAGACATCAAAAAGATAATAAAAGCTGACTATGAATAGCCCTATACACATACATTTAACAACTTAGACAAAATGGATTAATTCCTCAAACAAAGCCCAGAATACCTAAACACCCTAGTTGAAATAAAATATAACTATCAAGGAAACTGAATACATAACTTTAAAATTTTCTAAAATTAAATTCCTGGGCCCAGATTATTTCACTGGAGAATTCTATCAAACATTACAAAATAATTACCAAAAATGCTATATAATCTCTGCCAGAAAATAGAACAAGAATAAATACTTTTTCATTCATTTTGTGAAACTCGTATTATCCTGATACCAGACCAGATGAAGACAGAAAAAAAAATAGTCCTCATAAAAATAGAAGCAAAACTCCTTAACAAAATATTAACAAATAGAATTCAACAATATATGAAACAATTATAGACTATAATCAAAAAGAGTTTATTCCAGGAATGCAAGGCTGGTTCAATATTCAAAAGTCAGTCAGTACTATCCACCATATTAACACAAACTAAAAAAGAAAAATAATATTCTACCAAATGACTGCACAAAAACATATATATTTAACATTCATTTATAATTTTAAAAATTCCAGAAAATAGAAATAGAGAATTTTCTCAACTTGGTAAAGAGTATCTACAAAACATCTACAGCTAACATTATATCAGTTTTAAAGACTGGATTCTTTTTTTTTAAAGACTAAATTCTTTTCCCCCAAGATTAGCCCTATACCTACTCTCACCACTCCTACTCTACATACTGCTAGAAGTTATAGATGGCAGAATAAAGCAAAAAGAGACAATAAAGACATACAGATTTAAAGGGAAGCAATAAATTTGCCTTTATGAGAGGGATCCCCGCCAAAAAATGGAATTATCTGTTGGAGGATGTATACTTGGAATTTGATCAAGTGGTCAATCATAGTTTTTTTGTTTGTTTGTTTGTTTAAGATGTGGGGTACAATTCAGGATGAGGTATACAAGTGGTCATCTTGCAGGAAAAGTTTGGGCATCCCTTTGGTCCCCACATTGCCTGGTTTGAGATCAGGTATCCTTATTAATGTCATGTGCCCCCTCCTCCAGCAGTTTCTGGCTACTGCCAATCACTTTCTTGTAGTATTATGGTAAATGTTCATGGTTCATTTATGAATGAGAATATGTGGTACTCAGTT
>CAUYQG010080077.1:0-15013 GCA_963574415.1 Tarsius wallacei
CATTCCGAAGTCAGTTTTCTCAGTGTCTGCCTTCCCAGGGGTCTGGGAGAGACCCATATTCTACCTTTGGTTTTTCTTCATTTGTGTAGATTTTTCTCTCTCTCCTCCTTTCCTTCCCCTTCTTTAATTCTGTTTTTCAGGGAGGGTGGGGTTGCTTTTGCTTCACTTGTGCAATCTCCTGTTCTTCCTTATGAGAGTCCTCTGGCTGTATCCACCTGTCGGTGTATGAGCCCAATGGAGCCTATTTCCCACCATCTTACAATCTTTCTGTGCAGCAGAATGTAGGTTTGGTACATTCAGAGAATCTCACAGTTCTGCCTGTGTTGTCGCCATCTTGACCTGGAAGGCACTGGTACACTTTAAATTGCCTGAGATGTTTCTTTGGCTTTTCCTCATTTGTGACAGATCACTTTTCTTTCTCTTTAGTTCTATTATTCAGTGTCAGGTGGAGAGACTTTCCCTTCTGACATTTGCTCAGACCTCTATTCTTCCCTGATCTTGTCTCTGGATTTGTTCTATTTTGAAATAGAATGGTGGATGGGAAGCTTTGCTGTCTCTTATGTTTTCAAAATTTGAATAAAATGTGTGATGGAGCACTAGGAATCAGATACTACTTGCAAATTAAAATGTTCACTTATTGTGGTGTGTTCCCTGAGACCCATTCCCCACTACCACTCTATATCATGATGCTAAGCAGAAACCAATGCAAAAGCAATTGAACACATACACACACTCCAAAACAAACTGGAATAACAACAAAGTTAAACAAAACAATCAGCAACAAAAGGACCCCAAGAAAACTAAACACACACACACACATGCCTCTCACAAAGTGAACAGAGAAGAAAAACAGAAAGACCGAAGGGAAACAAAAGGAGGGGTATTCAGCTTGAACCCTCACATATCTTTGACATACCCCTTATACTATAAAAAATGAATATAAAAAAGACCCAGAAGAGCAAAAGAACAAAAACTAACAACCACAGCAAAATTGAAAGACAAACACTCATTCACATACACACATAAACAGAAAATGACAAATAAAAGAAGATACAGAAAAATAAAAGAAATTTTTTTTGGGGGGATGCAGATCAAATCCTCACATACACATTCATGCACAAAGGAAAAATATTTTTAAAATAAACTAACAAGCAAACAGTCAAAAATTTTTTTTAATTAAAAAATAATTGAAAATTTAAAAAACAAAAGCAAAAACCAACCAACCAACAAACAGAAAGAACCTGCCGTCTTGTAGCAGGTTCTCTAATTTTTCCTCTAATCAGGTCTCTCCTGCAGAGCCAACTATTTCACTCTCTCCTCAGTGTCCGAAGCAGGGAAGGAGGAGGGCAGTGGAGGAGGGTGGGGCTGCAGTCTTCCCCTTCTACTCTTGTATGGTCAGGGAGATCTCCTCCAGTGGGGAGGTGCAGGATTGTCTTTTCCCCAGGTATGTACTCCCAGAGTGTGCCCCAGCCAGGCCTATCCTAGAATGGAGTTCTCCTAGTCTGACTGACATCCAGGCTCTGCCTGGGTTTGTCCCTGTCAGTCGTGGTCCAGGTATGTGGATCTTATGTTCAGAGGATTGCTGGGGAGGATAGGGTTTGCGTCAGCCCTGGACTCATGACTGATCTCCTTGTAGTTCTTCCTTTTCCTTATCTGGCCACACCCTTTGTCCCACAGCTGGATCAGGGTAGGGGTGGGGCACTTGGAACTCAGCACTCGTCGGGTCCCTCTGAAGTTTGTGCCTTCAGGATATTCTCTCTGGGTCACAATCAAACCCTGAGTAGTTGATCCATCAGTCACAGAGATCAGGTCTGGTGCTCCATGGTATACAAGTTGGAGCACTTTCCTGCCCTGCCTTCAAGATGTTGGTAGGGTGCCTCTCTTGTCCTCTTTCATGGAACTTTGCCTCTGGACTCTCTCCACAGCCCCTGCTACCAGTGCTCTGCCAGGCACTGAAATGGTGAGGCAAAGCCAGGAGGTAGCAGTCTCTGTCCTGCAGCAATGGTGAGGGAGAGGCTAGGGTGGTGGTTTCTCCCTGCTGCTTTTTTGCAGAAAAACTCTTGTCTGTTTAAAAAAAAATGTTGCTTGGCTTCTGCGACCTGGGAAGAGCCAGGAATGAAGCAGAGAAGCTGCAGCACCAGCTATTGCACCAGGGGCCTGGTCACTTGCTCATGAGCCCCAACTTAGACAGTCTCTCCCAGCATTTTCTTCCCAGGGAGTGTTTGTTGATTAAAAAAAAAAAAGAAAGAAAAAAGAAAATAGCACTCAGCTTCTGTGTCCCAGGAATCGCTAGGGTCCAAGCCCAGCAGCTATGGTACCAGCCGCTGCACCAGGAGAACCCTGGCCACTAGCTCGCTAGCCCTCACTCAGTGAGCCACTCACATGCCCACTTGCTCACCAGCACGTACACAAAATTTTCCGTACACGCACTAACTCACACCGGGACTCACATAGTCCAACTGGCCTGGCCGCCATTCCCCCAACCCCCCAGAGATTCATTTTTAAGTTCAAACCCTAAAAAGCTGATTTGAACCTGTATACACATTTGTTTGTTGTGATGGTGGGGGAGAGGCATATTTGTCAACACCTGGACTTCCCTTGGAGTTAGTGGGTGAGGACCTACTAACAAATGTTTCATTGGGTTCCCAGTATAAGTAGGGTTTTCTTCCCTTGGGGCTGATCGCTTTCCAACTCCTTGCCTGGGGAATACACTTCTGGCTCTTTGTGTTCTAGCTCTTGAATAGGGAAAGACAGTGGGTTTCATCATTTCTTGTGCAGATATTTACATATGCCACCATCTTTTTATTTGTTGTCTCACCCCTGCCTTCACCTGGGCCTGGTGTCTTCAAATCCAAAGTCCTACTAGCAAGTTAACCTTTCTGTGTCTTGATGGAGCAAAGACAAATGCATGCTTGTATGGGCTAGAGAAGCAGTCTGGGGTCTACTTCTTCAATCAGACCTCCTATTTTCAGGCTTATCCCACACCAATCTTGGTAGATATATAACGCCCTCCAATCTCTGTCTTTCCAGAGTTGAACTTGGTGAATCAGTTGGCATATTTTGGACTCCACAGTTCCTTAACTGGCAGTTATTTTAGTTACCACTTGTTTACTTCTATTTTCTAAATTTTCTTGACAATTTCTTGTCTTCTGTAATTCCTACTTTCATTTTCTTTGTCATTTTGTGTTCACACTTTTTATGTTCCTTTATTTTAATGCTGTTTCAGGAGGGTGTGGAGATAGGTGTCTATTTGACTTCCAACAAATCTCTTTATCCACTTGTTGCTGGCTTTCTATGTGTAAAAGAGCTGAAGATATCATGCTGGGCACAGTGGCTCATGCCTGTGATCCTAATACTTTGAGAGACTGAGGCAGGAGGATTACTTGAGCCCAAGAGTTCAAGACCAACTTGGGTAACAAATCAAAGCCTCATCTCTATAAGAGATAAAAACAAAGATTAGCTAGCCGTGGTGGCATGTGCCTAAAGTCCCAGCTACTCAGGAGACTGAGGCAGAAGGATCACTAGAGTCCAGGAAGTGAAGGCCATGTAAGATATGATCCCATCATTGTATTCTAGCCTGGGCAGGAGAGTTAGAATGTAATTTTTTTAAAAAAGCTGAGAATATCAGTTCTTATTTCTCTTGCAGGATCATTTTTAGGGTCCACCAACATATCTCATATGTGTGTCCATTAGAAAGCAATTCCTGATTATCAGAGCCTTAGGGGATCCAAAGGACATATCTGACCCAGTTTCTGCCCTCAGGGAAGGAAGAATAGACCATTTTTGCAGAGCAGAGGATGCATAATGTGAACAGGCAAGGAGAAGTTTCTGGGAAGGAAGATGGGGAGGAGCCATCTTCTTATTTATTTATAAATAAATAAATTTTGAGTTGTTCTCCAAAGTTAGGGATGGAGCCTGTGTGTGAAGAGGTGACTAGAGCATTCTAAGTGGTAGGAACAGGTCAGGTCAGCAAATTTTTGGAGTAAGAATCACAGGTCAGTAGGGATGAAGTAGGGTGGAAGTGAGCAGCAGCATGGGCCTCTTATGCTCCTGCTTGGGAAGATCAGACCGGAAAAGACAGTTAGACAACAGATGGCAGAAGGTTGTTTGTCAGGAAAGTGTAGACTTTACCAGCTTGATCTCCTCCTGTTATTGCAAGGAAGTGAAGGAGCAACGTCTTTTTCTTGCAGTTTAACTCCAGTAGTAGAGATTTTCAGTAATATTCTTTGAAAGGCTGGAGTCAAGAGGAACCAGCTGCCCCAGGTACTCTAACTTTCTGCTGGCCTTCATGGATGGAATGAAGTGGTTCCTTGTCATGGAGATATCCCAGTAGAGAATATGTACTTACCAGCTAATCCAATGACTCTTGAGATTTCTCACTGAAGGTAGCAGAGAGAAGCCATCCTGGGTCCCTGAGTGATTGAGCAAGATGAAGCCCAGTAAGACTAAAGGAAGATGATTGGCAGTACAAGTTTTAATCAGAAAGCATGGGTTATACTCCTGTGTCCCCACTGACACATTGATATGATGGTAGATAGACAATATATGTCTTAGAAACTTTATTACTTTTTACCTTCTCACATTAATTTTGAACAGATTGCTTCCTTTGCAGTGGTTTGCAGAAAATCAAGGAGCAAACTTCTATTTACACTTGGTAGACTTGATACAAGCATTTATCTCTAATCCTCTTGAAACCCAGAATGAAAATTGAGGACTCAGTCTACTCAATACCTCAGATTTCACCACATAGGTGACAGGATCCCCCCAATCATAAGAGTTATTAACAATTTTAATGCTCTGTGTACTTTGGTGAAGGGTGTAATTGATGCTTATATTAATAGCACAAGGAGAGATAAATGATGTTCTTTTCTGATTAAGGGCCACCCAAGAACATTTGTGAGATGAAGAAAGCTTGGTGAAGAGGATCATTATTGGAATGTCTAACTTTTCTGGTGGACATGAGTGTCACGGATTTTCAATTCACTGTTAATAAAAACTGTCATTAGTGCCTATCATTAATGACTCTTACTCAAATTAATTTTTGAAGACTCAGCTCTGTTCTTTGCAATCACAACCACCTCTTCACTCTAGGTCATATAAAGAAGATTAATTTTAAAATGATGGCAATGTATAGTGGAGCCTAACTTTTCACTCCTTAGGTATGAGCTAAGGAGTGACTCAAAGTGACTTACCTCATATAGCATGGTATGAAAAGGGGAAAAATAGTAACTTTACAGTGGAAAACATGAAAAGCACCATCTGAGTCAGATGATAGAATCCCACATCAATAGTGAGAAGTCATGTTGATATATGTATTCTTAACATGATATGAAAAAATTGGAACTTTATTTCTGTGACCTCCCTCTGGATAACCTATAACTCCAGTTTAACCATGAGACAAAACATCAGACAAATCCCACTAGAAGGTTACTCCACAAGCTACCTGCCCAGGATTCTAAAAACTATTGAAATTTTTTAATAAAGGAAAGTCTGAGAAACTGTTACAGCTAAGAAAAGACTAAGGAGACATGACAATTAAATGTAATATGGTATCCTGGGTGAATTCTTGAGACGGAAAAATACCATATATAAGAGTTAAAGAAATCTGAATAAAGTATGGCTTTTCATTAATGGTAATTTATCTATATTGGTTCTTTCATTGTAACAAATGTATCATAGTAATGCAAGATGTTAATTTTAAAAGGTCACAAAAATCTGTGTATTTTGAGTCCACTTATGTCAAAACAAACTAATTCTAAGATGGCAATATATGTCAGCATAAATATATATGCTTGCAAAAAAATCTGAAAAAGTCCATGTCAAGTTACTGACTTGGTTTAATTCTAGAGGAGGACAGTAGAATTTTTGAAGAGGGCACAATTTAGGGACTTTCATTTGTATTGTACACAGTTACATATTTAATAAATATTTATAACATACATGTATTTATTTAATATACATATGATTAAAATTCTGCATGAAAAATAAAAAGAACTAAAGTAAAATGAATTCTTCTTACTTTAGATCTTGTTTTTGTGCTCTTAGAGCCCAATGTGATGCAGAGAGACAGAAGGAAGCCTGAGTACAATAACTACAGTACTTGATCTGAAATCTCCAACAGTGTCCCTTTTCACTCCTTCATCAGACCCATCCTCCTCTCTCCAAAGTTAGACTGACATCTTCATAAGATGAGATTGTGTTTCGTAGTATTCAAGAAAGGTAATGAGCTACTTGGTTTGGGTCTTTCCTGTGAGGATATTTCAACCTTAAGGCTCTCATTTTTCAAAAATGAACTGGATTAGTTTTCATTTTAGAAATTAGCAAAAATACCAGGAATGTTCCTAGCTGTGATGGAAGCATTGTTTGGTCTCCTGGAGACTTACTCAGTTCAGCCATTTCAAATAGGCAGTGATTTTGTGCCATGGTGGCTGGGGAGGTCTGAGGTGGGTTCGGATTCACTTCTGAATAAACAAACAAACATCTGTCTACAAAATGCTCACATGTGAAACCATGCATCCCATTTATTATAATGGGGAATGTGCCTGACTTACAGAAATCTTTCTGAGCCGTGAGCTTGCCCTGGAATGTAGGCCTTCTTC
This sequence comes from Tarsius wallacei, assembly GCA_963574415.1. Lineage (NCBI taxonomy): Eukaryota > Metazoa > Chordata > Mammalia > Primates > Tarsiidae > Tarsius > Tarsius wallacei. The sequence goes on from CAUYQG010080077.1 coordinate 6,600, forward strand.
AAAATACTTTTCAGAGCATAAATATTCCCTGTAAGTCCAGAGTAGTTTAATGCACGATTTCTAAAACCAGTTACTACACTAATGTTTTAAGTGCCTCCACTAAGCTACTTTCACCATATATAAACTACTTAAAACAAACAAACAAACAAGAATTAGCAACAGCAACAACAGTCAGCATATTACATTTTGTGTAACAGAATTATAAGAGAGTGTACATTTCAACAATCTATTTATTATAATTATAAGATCTTAGGGGGAAGTTGTTACCTTAAGTATTTTTAAATTCCTCCTAGTGTCTAGTGCAGTAACTTGCAACAAACTAAATTAAATGTTCCGTAGGTGTTTAATTGACTAAATACAGTTGGCAACACTTTTATTAGTACAAGTATCAGTTGACTTCTAAATGAGATATCTTTCTTAAACACATATCCTGTTACTTTTCATTGAGCATAAGATCCAGATTTTTAGCATGACGTTCAAAGTTTTTAAAAATCTGCCTTGTCAGTCCCCTTTCCTATATACCAGGCTTCCCAACCCCACCCCTTGCCTTGTCTATGGCCTACTAGGAACTGGATGGCACAGCAGGAGGTGAGCAGCTGGCAAGGAATGAAGCTTCGTCTGTATTTACAACCATTCCCTATTGCTCACATTACTGCCTGAGCTCTGCCTACTGACAGGGCAGTAGAGGTAATACATTCTCATAGGAGCATGAACTTGAACTTTATTGTGTACTGCACATGTCCAGGATCTAGGCTGTGCACTCCTTATGAGAATCTAATGCCTGATGACCTGAGGTGGGGCTGAGGTGGTGATGCTAGTGCTGGGGAGTGACTGCAAATACAGGCTAACATAATTGTATAACTGTATAACTGCACAGAGACCATAACCAATTGTCTGCAGACTCATATAAAAACCCTATCAGTGCATTGGAAGTGAGTTGATGTACTTCAATTGTACAGCTGCATCTGGCGGCAGTCTTTACATCAGAATCTGACACTTGTTTTAGTCTGCGTGTGGCCCGCCCATTACTTTATTTATCACTTCCGTCCACACCTTTTTTATGGTGAGTTGTATAATTATTTCATTATACATTACAATGTAATAATAATAGAAATAAAGTGCACAATAAATATTATTCACTTGAATCATCCCCAATTCTCGCCCCCCTCTAACCCCTCCCCACCTGCCCAGGCCCATAGAAAAATTGTCTTCCACAAAACTGGTTCTTGATTCCAAAAAGTTTGGGGACCACTGCTATATACTACCACTATACAATATTTATGTTTCCCTCCAAAATTCTTAAGCTTTCTTGCCTGTATGCTTTTGTTCGTTTTTGTTGTTCCTAACCAAAATGTTCTTTCTCCTTTGTGTGTCAAAAATCCTCAAAACCAAATTCAAATCAAATTTCTTCTGTGAAGCTATTCTCAGTTGTTTCTACTCAGAATTAACTGTCCTCCCTTTGTTCTGGGTGGCAAATTGTGTGTAACTCTATTGTAGTACTTGTCATAATCAGCTGTGGGCTCCAGGGTATACTTTGCTCCACACCCTACCATTCTCTCCTTTTTAATGACACAGTCTGGTCTCTTGCCTTATGTTCTCTTGCCTTAAGTAAGGCACTGGAAGCAGATTCCAGTGCCTTACCAAGAGACTTAGACACAGTAAGTGCTCAAGAAATATGTATGTAACTGAGTGGTTCTAAAACTGGGTTGCACAATAAAATAATATGAGGTTTTTAAAAAAGTACTGATGCTTAGATCCACCACCCTGGAATAATTAAGTCAAAATATCTGGGATTGGGGGACCCAGCATTGATATGTTAATAAAGTCTCTCAGGTGGTTCCACTGTGGGCAGGGATAAGGCAGCAAGAGAGAAGCGCTACGGTTATTAGCTGGAAGGTGCACCCTCCCCGACCCTGATTCACAGTTTTGCCTGGCCTTGATCATCAACATCTCTGAAGACAAATCCTTGCACCTGGAAAAGTTTTGGCTTCACCATGACTTTGAAGTGAACTTTAACTTCTAAAGAAATCTGTGATGACACAGAAGGCAGGTAAGATATATAGTTGAAAGATCAACCCCCACATGTGGAAATGGTTTGTTGCACTCTGGAATGTACCTGTGGAAAATGTAGCTTTGAAAATGTTAGTAGCAGATGCTCCTGTTCATACACATGCAATTGACTGATTACAGTGTGCAATCACTCCTTAGATTCAAGATCAGTTGTCTTCCAGAGGTGTTTCTCTTAATCAGTTCTGTGCACTGGCCAGACTGTACTTTTTAATGTAGTTTCTGGGAGGCATGCCCTGGGCTGTCATGTCTTGCTCCCTGTCATCTTGTCTTTACAGGTGGAAAGACTGAGATAACAATTGTTTCTCAAAGAGGAAACCTAGCTCCTATAAGCAAGGCTACTGGCATGATGTCAATGGTTAGAATATACATTATTGGGATTCACCTCCAGAGATTTTGATTCAGCAGGTTTAGGTTAAAATCTGAGAATGTACATTTCTAAATTCCCAGATGATGCCAACACTGTTGGAACAGAGACCACCCTATGTGAATCACTGGCCTAGGTACAAGAACAAAAAGGGAATACAAATAATAATAATAATAGATTAGGTTTTTAAATTGGTATAGATTGGGGTCATAATGTTTATAAAGGCTTTGAGGATAGGGTTGGCTTTGATTCTTAATGTTTCAAGAATTATTCTGTGGCTAATCTATGTTACCTTTTAGCAACAAGAAATAAGGAGGAATATGTACATGGTTTGATATCATGAGCTGCTCTGCATTATGAATATGTGGATGAATATGTGGATGAAGCTAAATTCTTGCCTATTACATGCAAATGAGAATTGAAAGGGCAATAATAAGTCTCTGCTATTTCTCTATGTATCTATCTAGTCACAATTGTAAATTTTTTTCACAATATAAAACAGTCTTATTCTAACAAGAAGGTCAACTTTGCTGATCACAACACTTACCAAATACACAAAGCTCATGGCCTTTGCCTAAACTTCTGACAGAGGGCAGACTCTTACTGTAGCCAGAAGGTGTGGTGCAGTGAGAAAACAGAAAACACAAAAGATGGAGACGTTTCTCTGACTTAACAACTTCCAATTTTATCTATTGTTTGCATCAAGTAATAACTCTCTTCTAAGACATTAAATGAATGAATACAAAAGCCCAAGGACAAAAGATTAAACAAACTTGTGTTTTCTCAGTAACCCAACAGAACTCATCACCTGCCATGTACTCAGGAAGTTCTGTGTTAGGCTATGATTGAAAAGATTAAAATAAATCTAAGAGATAATCCCACCATCAAGAAGCTACAGTTTATTTTGTGAATACAGGAAGGACAGAGCTGACAAATCAAATGTTAATACAACGTTAAGGGGGAGTGGGAGCAGAAAGTAGATTGTTGGGGAATCAGATTCCTATACAGAGTAATCAGTTACGCTGTTGCCAACTAGAAAATAGACAAGTCCTCAGAATTCTAATAATAGAGAACAGGATTTTAAACTTTACTAAGGAGGGGCTGGGGGTTTTCTAGGTCTTCAAACTCCCCTTTCAGCTTTTTCTTTCCAAACTTATACCCTTAAATATATAGCCTACCCTGTTCTATCCAGTAGTACATAGATTATTCCCTGGTTTGTAAGATAGGGTTGGAAAGAACTGCACACTTTAATACCAAATGGCCACGGGCTTTGGGAGGGTGGTTTCTATACCTCAGTTAGTCCCATCCATGCAGCTACTGAAAAAAATCTGTATTTTGGGCAGGGAGGGGAAGGGTCATGCCTATAGGGAGGATAAGAGACACAACATTTATTAGGAACATTTATGTCTATCAGCTAAACTCCCAACTACATAGAAGTTGTCCACATTTCTGGAGCTCGGTAGCTATCTCTGGAGTCAGGAGCAGTGGAGAGGCCCTGTCGCCTGTCTCCTTTTCTTCTCTCTGCAGGTGAAAATACTTCTGTGCAATTCTGATTTTGGAGATCCTCCAGATCTCTTTACTGTTCACCCAGCAAAGGATGCAGGATCTTTTTAAAATTGTATTTTTTAAAGTACTAGAATGTTCTTTTGAGGACTCATTAGGGGAGACATTTACATTTCCTTTTATAATCCAAATTCTTGCCTGTTAAATACAAATAAAAGATCCTATAAAAATTATTTTTAAAAGGATCTAACTAAAATACTTCTGGGGAAACTAGGCATAATTTATTTTAAAATTAGGTTAAAAATGTTTGCCATGTATGCCCAAAGTTTTCCAGATGTTAAAACAAGTAAACATGATTAGATCAAATTTAATTGGGTTTGGTGTTTTGACCAACTTACGTCTTGATTTTGTTTTTTGCTTCTAACAAAATTTACCTCTGTATTGGAGGTGGTCTTGAAGGTGTTAATTTTAGCTTGTCTTTATAATGCAAGCACATGTACCAAGGCATTTTCTTATTATAAACTGAGTTAGATAAACTTTCAGTATAGCTCTGCTTCATTAAACCAGGAAGTTTATACATCCTAACAAAAAAAATATGTATTTCTATTTCATGTTGGCATCAATGGTGGTACTGTGCATAATGTTGTTAGTATTGGTAGCTGGAATTCTCCATGGGGGACTGATGAAAGACAGATGACAATAAAAATGGCATCAGAAACCAAAAATAAAATGTGAGATGTGGCTTTAGAAGCAAGGGCACTATTTACTAAGCCAGAAATTGCTTCTTGGGATGTGTCCTTCAAAGCTCAGAGGAGGCTGAAATCAGGGCTTCCTATATAACATGGCAGATGGCGGCAAAAGGCCAGACAAGCTCAGTGAGAGGAAGGGTTTCCCAGCTTCCAGATTTGCAGGGAGAAGATGTGCTTTATGGAATGCATGGTGTTTTAATGTTATTTTTCAAGAATGGTTTCCAGAATCATTTTGACTGTCAGGGAAATATATTGATTTAATTCCTGTTTAAGGGACTAAATGATATAAGTCATAGCTAATCAAGTTGAATTAAACGGATGGGCTGATGTGGGAGTTGACATTTGATTCTTATAATACCAAACCTCATTTGAACAGGATTTTTCTGGATTCCTTGCATTAATAAAAGCAGGTGAATGTATGTTTCTATGTGTGTATTATAATTATGAATACCTGTCTAATTACAAAATAATAAAAGGTGATGTTAATGGCTTACATCTTCCTTTTCATGCAAAAGATAATCTTGTCTTTGCCAGTACTGTGCCTGGGATTATTCCAAAAAATTTGGATTTTTTAGTGAGAAAGAGAAGCAAAAGCAACAAAAACAATTTGATTGATTTACACAGGAAAGGACAGAAAGCTCCTTGCATAAAATAAGAGAACAGATTATGAAAGTAAGGGGAGATGGGCAAGAAAGATGGAGTCTAGCTCAGAAACATTTGGGTAAGCTTTGGGGTACATTTTGAAAGAGAAGGAGAAAGACCAAAAGAAGTCATAGTGCTAGGAAGAAAAAGAACTCAGGGTATAGATAGCAAAGTGGATTTCAAATAAATTCTATGCTGTGTCAGGAATGGTCTGTGAAAAGACTCATTTAATATTTCCTGCAAACCCTCAATAGCCAAACACTATTCTTCCTTTTTTTCTTTATGAAACCCTTTGCTTGTTTTTCTTATGGTACAATGATCTTCTTATTTTTGAAATCTCTTTCCTTGGCTCTCCAGAGACTCTACTAGATTACAAATTCATAAATATCTGTACTACTAGATTACAAATTCATAAATATCTGTAACAATTTCCTATTGTCCTCAATTATTAAAAGAATTACATTTGGCTGCATGTAACACACAATCATCTTCAGTAGGTTTATTCATTTATTTATTTTCACACAAGAAGACTAGAGATAAGACAGATTTGGGGACAGTGCAGCTGCTCAAGGAAATATCCCTGATTTTAGGGTATTTTTTCAAGATGGATGTTTTGCCTTCAAACATCAGAAATGTGTTCCAGGTGGAAGAAGAATGGAAGAGAAGGGAATGAAGGCATAACGCAGATGAGTCTATTATGTCTCTTTATTCAGAAAAAAAACAACTTTCTATCACGTATCATCTGGTCAACCACTAGCTGAAGATGAACCTGAGAGACAATGCATTTTATTGGTGTACATTCCACCGGTCCCCACAACAAAACCAGGTTCTGTAAATAAGGAGAAAGAAAAGAATGAATATTCATTAGACTATTAGCAATATCTGCCAGAATTCTAGCTTGCTACATTTATTTATTTATTTTATTTTATTTTTTTGATTTGGAGTCTCACTCTGTCACTCAGACTGGAGTGCAGTGGCCACTCCCGGCCACCGCAGCCTCGACCTGTTGGGCTCCGGCGATCCTTCTGCCTCAGCCTTCCAAGTAGCCGGAACTACAGGCGCGCGCTACCATGCCCGATTAATTTTTTTATTTATTGTAGAGATGAGGTCTCGCCAAGTTGCCCAGGCGGGTCTCGAACCCGCGTGCTCAGGCAATCCACTCACCTCAGCCTCCCAAAGCGTGAGATTACAGGCTGAGCCACCGAGCCTGGCTAGCTTGCTACATTTAGATGGAGATTGGTAGAGATTTACTGATGACGTTCTCCCTCTACACACACTTACATCTATAAACTTCTAGTCTACAATTCTCATTTTAGACTTTTGATATTGCTAATTTTGTATATCCTGTTAATTACATCAAGCTGGAGATGTTTACCTTTCCCACCCGACTAGGACCTTTGTGCCAATCCAAGAAATAAATGCAAGGATGGAGAATTTAACCAGAGTATTTGACTATATAAAGACATTAACAGATATTCTAGAACTGAAAAGTACAATATCTAAGATTAAGAATAAAATAGATGAGTATAATAGCAATGTAGACACAGCAGAATATTTAATAATTGAACTCAAAGACAGGTCAATAGAAAATATTTCTGTTGAAAGATAAATTTAAAACAACCAAATGAATAAAAATGAAAAAAACAAATAACAGTTTAAGAGATGTGTGAGATCTGCTCAAAAGCTCTAATACCTGTTTAACTGGACTTGCATAAAAGAGAGAAGAGGGCAGGAGCAATAACCTAAGGCACAGTGGTTGAGAATTTTCCAAAGTTAGTGAAATGAATCAACCCACAGATTCAAAAACGGTGGTAAGCCACAAGCTGAATAAATACAAAGAAAATGGACCTGGTCACATCATAGTAAACTATAGAAAAGTTAAAGACAAAGATGAAAACTTAAAAACAGCAAGAGAAAATAACTGCCAATGAAGTATTTAAAACCCAGTAAAGGTTCCTTTCAAAACTAAAATAATATAAAGTTTTCATTAAAAAAGGACAACAAAAATTGAATTTGTCACCAACAGATCTGCACAAATACTGAAGAGAATGCTTTGGAAAGGATAAAAATTATTCTAGCAAGAAAAAAATGCAGTTTGAAATGCAGAGAATTGGAAACGATTAATATGTGGGCAAAGATAAATTAATAATGATGGTATATGGTACAGGCAATAATAGAAGAGACTCAAGAAGTTTAAAATGTATGAAGTACAAAGATGCTTGATAAAGATAATGCAAAATATGGAAAGAAATAAACGCATTTAAAGTGTTTTAAGGCAGCAAATTATAGGAAGAATGGTAAAGGTGATAATTGCTTAAAATATTATTTTTAATTGTTTTTTGTCCTATACTTTCTCTTCTTCCTATTTTTAAAAATGGTGTCTCAGTCGAGTGCCATAGCTCTGCCTGCAAACTCAGCACTTTGGGTGGACTTGAGGCAGGAGGATTCCTTGAGCCTAGGAGTTTGAGACCAGCCTGGGCAACATAGTGATACCTTGTCTCTACAAAAAAAATTAAAAAATTAGCTTGGTGTGGGAGTGGGTGCCTGTAGTCCCAGCTATTCAGGAGGCTGAGGTTGAAGGATCGCTTGAGCCCAGAAGTTTGAGGTTACAGTGAACTGTGATCATGCCACTGCAACTCGTAAAGGACAATATTAACAAACTTGACCTAATTGACATGAACACAGAGGCAGTGATGTCAAATTGACATTCTTTTCATTTTGTTTTATTTTGACTTATTTTTTATTTTAAAGATGTGAGAGTACAATTGAGAGTTAAGTACACTCATATGACACATTTACCAAAATGGACAATAATATTGGGCCATTTAAAAAGTCTAACTGGGCTCGGTGGCTCAGCCTGTAATCCCGCGCCTTGGGAGGCTGAGGTGAGTGGATTGCCTGAGCCCGTGGGTTCGAGACCCGCCTGGGCAACTTGGCGAAACTTCATCTCTACAATAAATCAAAAAATTAGCTGGGTGTGGTAGCGCGTGCCTGTAGTTCCAGCTACTTGGAAGGCTGAGGCGGAAGGATTGCCGGAGCCCAGCAGGTCGAGGCTGCGGTGGCCGGGAGCGGCCACTGCACTCCAG
>CAUYQG010080086.1:0-13078 GCA_963574415.1 Tarsius wallacei
ATTTATTGTAGAGATGAGGTCTCGCCAAGTTGCCCAGGCGGGTCTCGAACCCACGGGCTCAGGCAATCCATTCACCTCAGCCTCCCAAGGCGCGGGATTGCAGGCTGAGCCACCGAGCCTGGGTCTTTCTAAGATCTTTCAATCAATTTTATAGTTTTATGCATTTCTTGCACATTATTTTTGTTTAGTCATGAAATTCTTGGACATTATTTTGGTAAAATATTAAATCATTATTATTCAGTTTGTTTTGTAAAAATAAAGTAAGTCATAAATCCTTCTTAATACCATTAGACTTCATTTTAATGACAAATATTGATATGTAATATTGACCATGACTTTATTTCTACATTTTGTCTATTTTTTATTACTTCTTGGTCATATGAACTCTTTAGAAGTTATTTATCTTTTCTTTGTTTTCCAACCAAGGGTATATGTTTATTTAAGCATTACTGATCTCTCATTTACTTGCATTTATTTTCTTTTTTTTAACTTTTAATTATTTTATTTATTTATTTATTTATTTATTTATTTTGAGTTGGAGTCTCACTCTGTCACTCAGACTGGAGTGCAGTGGCCGCTCCCAGCCACTGCAGCCTCGACCTGCTGGGCTCCGGCGATCCTTCCACCTCAGCCTTCCAAGTAGCCGGAATTACAGGCATGTGCTACCACGCCTGGCTGATTTTTTGATTTATTGTAGAGATGAGGTCTCGCCAAGTTGCCCAGGCGGGTCTCGAACCCGCGGGCTCAGGCAATCCACTCACCTCGGCCTCCCAAAGTGCTGGGATTACAGGCTGAGCCACCGAGCCCGGCTAATTTTTTTATTTTAAAGATGTGGAGTACAATTCAGGGTTAGGTATACAAATGTTCATTATGTAGGTACCCTTGTTGATGAGGTGTGCTCCCCTTTTCCCAGGCAGACTCCTTCAATTTATACTGAATTTATTAAGACATAATCCCAATGTAAGTTGAGCATTTGCATTTCATTTTTTTCTACACTTACTTTTTGAATGTCTTTGTGAATTTTGAATGCAATGAATAGCTTAGTGTTTATAACAATAAAGTGTACTTACCTGACACTTATAAAATGACCTAAATGGCATAACTGAGAAAATATGCCAAAATAACTTATCATTGGCATGTAAGAAATATGGTATGTGGATTTCATGAAATGTGACAAAGATATATATGATCACCTATGATAAGTAAATCGATATTGTCCAGTAGGGTAATATCAATCACCAGATAAGCATATGCTATTTTGGGTTCATTAGAAAGTTTCAGGGAGGCTCCAGTGTGGTGGCACTCATTCCTGTAATCACAGCACTTTGGGAGGTTAAGGCGGCAGGATCACTTGAGCCCAGGAGTTCGAGACCAGCCTGGGTAATGTAGTGAGACCTTGCTACAAAAAAAAGAAAATTAAAAAATTAGTAGGGGGGGTAACATGTACCTGCAGTCCCCGTTACTCAAGAGGTTGATGCAGGTGGATAACTTGAGCCCAGGAACTGGAGGTTGCGTCATTGTGCCACTGTACTCTGACCTAGACAATGTAGTGAGACCCTAACTGAAAAAAAAAATTCAGAAAGATACTGGGCAAACAACTTGCAAATTCAATGTTAAATTTCATTTCAAGTACAAGGAAAACTCCTAAAATGTTCCATAGAATTATTCTACTATAGTAAATCAGATGATCTGAATTGATTGAAATGGAAAATTATTGACTAAAAACTATTTCAGGAAAAACCAGCTGTTGAAGTCAGCTGTTCTGACATAAATAAAACAAGTTAAACCATAAGGACAGAATCTTAGAAATTTGGAAACATAATCATGCCATCTGGAAATAAATAGACTAATCAGAGAATGGAGATTTAGGAAAATAAAATTTTAAATAACTTGAAAAACAACAATAAAAATGTGTTTTCTATACCCCAAGTCCAATTTGCTTACCACATACAAGGTTACCTCGTCTCTCTATCTCTATTGTACCATACTCCCTGTTACCTCTATTAGTCTGAATCTGTTAAAAATATACAGGTGGTGTATTTTCTATGCATTAACTAAATTACACTTTACGCTATGACCCAGGTTTATTGTTTAAAAATAAATTCATAGAAATAATGGATGCTCAGAAAGTTTTTTATACAAAGATTAGAATATTGGTGTGTGTGTGTGTGTGTGTGTGTGTGTGTGTGAGTGTGTGTGTGCGCGCGTGTGCGCATGTGAACGGATAGAGGGACATAGAGCGTGAGAGAAAGAGAGAGAACAATCTATATTCCTCTAAAGGTTTTTTGAAAATATAGTTGATCCTTAGGGTCAACATTGCTAAACAGGAAAGTGTCCAAGAAATGATAAAGACAATTATCCCCACTTAACAGCAGCAAAAACCCTATAATACAAAAAAGAGATTGTACCCTTAAACTATATATCTCTGTGTGTATATGTTATGTAATTTTTCCAGAATGGACTGCCCAGATCATCTCACCTTGAGTAGCTTCTGATGCATTGTCTAAACTCCTTAACACCAGTCACACTATACCTCAGACAGAATTGCAAGTTGTGAAATGAATACTCATAGAATCATATTAGATGTTGTATAAATGGCTATTTCATAAACAATTTGCATACCATGCCATTTCAGTATAACTTATTATTTTTCATTACAAGGTTAGAAAATAATTTTACTCAAAAAAACATAGGAGATATGAGAGTCAGTCTTCAAAATTTCACTTGTGAGGCCAAGTTCTTTCAATGACTAATCAATATTTTTGTTAAATTAATAATGACAATATTAAATACAACATACTATAAAATGTATGACTATAGTAAACATGATTTATGTCAATCTAAGAGAATTTAAAATGCATAGACTAACATTCTTATGAATATTGGCTATACGTATATATGACTACAAATGATATGATTTTCAGATTACATGAAACTCAGCAATATCAAACGATAGTCAGTATATACATAGTGCAGTTTTCTACTCGCAATATAGAGAGAACCAGACAAAGAGAGAAGAAGAAAGAGAAACATAGAAGAAAGGGAGTTTGATTCAAGTCTTTGACTCAATCAAAAATAAATGCCAGAAACATTTAGAGAGAATTTCTATTCAGAATTAAACCAATAATGACAGTTGTCTCTAGTCATTTTGACTCCAATAAATGCCTTCTCCATGATTTCTTGTAATTCACACTTGGTGATATTAAAGAGCTAATTTTTCCCCAAGAATATTACCACCATTTTCTTATAGTATTTTAATACATTAGAATAAAATGCCAAATTTCAATTTGTAGAAAGTAGAAAACAAGTCTTATAAATATTGTCTTTCAGATATAATTTTCAGATCTCCTGATGCATAATCTAGTATAACTACTACAACTTCACAACTAACTATATGTTAATTATCTGTGAAAGCAATAAGTATAAAATACAATTTTTTCCAGAAAGAATCTATATCTAAACATTTTACCCATGTCATAACATTGAAATTGTTTTCTAAATCTAATTCAAGTAAATATTGTTTCAGTAGACACCAAATTGATATATTTTCTATTTTTACCCTAGGTAGAAAGGTAAAAAGAAGAGTATATATTTAAACAAATTTATCCAGAATATGTTGAGTAAGAAAAATCTTTGATAAAGATTATCAAAGCACTGTTTGTTCTCAAGTAAAGTTATGGAAGATTATCTTACAATTTTATAAGATACGGATTTCTTTCTCTACCCATTTTTGTCCTTATTGTTCTGGGATTATTTAGATTCATTTTTGGGGTTAAATTACATTAAACTCATTCTTTCAAAGATTATGGTCTGATATCCCTTGCATTATGTTGTCAAGGTTATTATTATTAATTTTATATTGTTCCGACAAGGCAAAAGATGATTCCAAAAAATAGCATGGTATAACAATGTAAATCCTAAAGTTTCTCTATTCCATGAAGCTAAAAGCTGACAAATTAACAAGGCCTGGCATGTTAACAGGTTTACTTAATTACCAGTAAAAAAAAGATAGAATTTTGTTAAACATTAAATTCTAGTGAATTATTTATTGAAACTTTACTAAGTATTATGCATTGTCTAAGGTGATCTTTATTTTTACTTTAATTTCATCCTCACAATGGCAATAAAATTGTGTTACAATATAATGGAAGAGAAAACTGTGACTTGACAGAAAAAGTATCCTAATGATGTTGGCTGGCTTTTGACATAGGTGTTTTAGGCAAGATATTAACCATGACTTAAGCATTTATGCTAAGAAAGTAGCTTTAAATTACTCTGAACAGTTAATTTTCTTCTTTTTAAGAAAATATACTTTAGTTTTCAGAAATATAACTAGTCCTTTATATCAATAATACGCACTAGTGAAATAACTATCAATTATTTGCCAAAAAGTACATGCAGAATATACCTTTAGTACAGTGGAGATATGATCAGAGAAGTGCCTCAGGCCACAACAATATTTTCTTCTGGAAAGTCATAGTAAGCTTCTCTCCCCTGTAGGAGATCTTTGAGGAAAAATGATCTTTACAAAGTATTTTTTATACAGCGACTACTTGAGAATTTACTTATGATTCTGCAGATATTTTTATGAAATATTTATCCAAAGGCAGATGCTTCAAGATAAACAAAGCCTTTATCTATTACTTCAAAGATTACTTTTAAAAAAAAAAACTAACAAAATCATCATTATATTTTGAAGAGAGTGACTGTGCATTATATCTCAGTGGGGTTTTTTTTTTTTTTTTGGTTTATTTGTTTGTTTAACAAAATAAGATACTTTCATTTAAAATGATTTGGAAGATCAATGTTCAGTTCAAAAGTGTAAACTATTTGACCATCAAAAGGTGAAATTTAGGAGTAACATCAAGATAGCAAAACAGGAAGTCTCAGGCTCCACTCTCCCCCATAGAAAGTTTGGCAACTATCCACTAACTAGAACATACATTGAAAACCCCAATGCCTGAAACCAGCCTGAGACACCAATGTGGTAGATGACACTGAACAAAATATAAATCAGAAAGACAAGAATCATCTCACTCCAACTGGGCCACTCTGTTCCCTTCCTCCAACTAGGCACAGCACCAGATGGAGAGAATCTTTCTGGAATCACAGTTTGTACAGGAGAAAAAGAGAACTGAAGGCAGTCATCCAGCTTCCTTGGCATTCTAAGATGTTTTTCTGGAAGCCCTCTCTAGTCTTACCGCATGTGGAACACAAGGGGAAATTGCATGACTTGACCACTCCAGGGTCAGGTAGAAACAAAGAAAGTGCCCAGTGTATGGATCTTTGTGGTACCTCTGTGCTCCTGACACTATGGTGTTAGATCAGAGATATCAGCCAACCTCCAAACTTACTCATGAAGCTGAGCTGGTTGCCTTCAGAAACACAGTGGGCAGTAGAATGAAACTGGATCCCCTAGACTGCTCGTCTCCCTGCACAGTCTCAGAATTCACAAGAACTACCCTGTCCAAGTAGGAAAACATATATTCTTGCCTATTTCTGAGAACTGAAGTTGCTACACCAGTCTGACCAAGAAAGATGAGCAGCAGATCCACAGAGACAGAAAGACCACCCAGCGATCCCACTCCTGGAGGGAGACTTACAGCTTCCTGCATTTTGGAGATATGTAGGGGCTAGTCCTACTTGATTTGGAAGTCAATGAGCCACTCAACTTAGCCAAAAACCTACCCTACAGAACCATCTAGACAGAAAGAAAATATCCAATTGTGCATTTATTTTTTAAAAATTATATTTATTTATTTGAGAGTTGCGAGGTACAAGTGAGGATTTACTACATAGGTTGGTTGCATGCAGACAAAGTTTGGGCTTCTAGCTGGCCCTTACTTCCCCAAGAGTGGACCAGGTACCCATTGTCTTGTGACATGCCCTCCTCCCACTTCCCTCTCTCCCTTCTCTAGCAGTGCTGTGCAACTGCCATCCTTGTGCTAATGTGACTAGTGTTCAGGATCAGCTTGTGAATGAGAATGAGAACATGCGGTGTTCAGTTCTTTGTTTCTGTAATAGTTCACTTAGTATGGTTGTTTCCAACTGTGTTTAAATTGCTTTGAAGGCCATGATTTTGTTCTTTATGGTGCCATAATATTTCATCATGTATATGTACCACACACGTTCTTTAACCTGTCTACCTTCAATGGGCATCTGTGCTAGCTCCATGCTTTTGCGATTGTGAATGATGTGGCAATAAATATGCATGTGCAGGTGTCTTTTTTTGGTAGAGAGATTTATGGTCCTCAGGGTATATTCCCAGGAGAGGGATTGCTAGACTGTGTGGAAGCTCACTTTTTAGTTCTTTTAGAAATCACCATGCTTTTTATAGAGTTTGAACTAGTTTACATTCCCACCAACAGCACAGAAATGTTCCCTTTTCTCCACAGCCATGCCAGCACCTGTTGTTTTTTGACTTAATAATTATGGCCATCCTTATCTGAGTTAGGTTTTATCTCATTGTAATTTAGATTTGCATTTCCCTGATGATTAGGGAGGTTGAGAATTTTTTCATGTGTCTCTTGGCTGTTTGTATGTCATTCTTTTAGAATGTCATGTATTTTGTTCACTTTTTTAATGGGTTTATTTATTTATTTTTTCTTTTCACTTCATTTGAGTTTCTTGTAAATCCTGGGTGTTAGGCCTTTGTCAAATATGTAACTTGTAAATATATATATTTTCCAATCTGTGAGCTGTCTCTTTACTCTCTTGATGGTTTCTTTTGTTGTGCAAAAGCTCTTCAGTTTAATGAAGCCCCACCTGTCTATATTAGCTTTTGTAGTATTTGCTTTTGGAGACTTGGTCTTGGGATATAAAATCAATTTGCAAAGGACAGTTGCCTTTCTATACACCAACAACAAGCAAGCAGAAAACCAAATAAAAATGCTATCTTATTCACAATAATCACACACACACACACACACAAATGAAATGCCTTGGCATACACCTAACTAGAGAAGTGAAAGACCTTTACAACGAGAACTACAAAACACTGCTCAAAGAAATCAAGGATGATACAAATAAATGGAAAAAAAATCCTATGCTCCTGGATTGGAAGAATCAATATTGTCAAGATATCCACCTACTACAGATTCAGAGCAATACCTAGCAAATTGCCAATATCATTTCTCACAGACCTGGAAATTACAATACATAAATTCATATGGAAATAAAGAGCACAAATAGCTAACACAATCCTCCGAAAAGGGAACAAAGTGAGAGGTGTCACTCTTCCAGACTTTAAACTTTATTAAAGGGCTACAGTAACCAAGACAGCTTGACATTGGCACAAAAATAGGCACACAGACCAATGGAACAGGGCAGATAGTCTAGAAGTAAAAAACAATCTCTCAACCAACTCATCTTTGACAAAGTCATCGATAATATCACTGGGGAAAGGAGACCATATTTAATAAATGGCAATGGGAAATCTGGCTAGCCATATAAAGAAGAATAAAACTAGACCATTACCTATCACTATATAAAAAAATCAACTCAAAATGAATCAAGGACCTAAATATAAAATCTTAAACGATAAGAACTCTAGAGGGAAATGTAGGAAACACCCTACATTGGAGGAGGCAACCAATTGTGCATTTCTAAGAAGCATAATCTCAGGTCTTGCCTGTCCAGAATAGTGACTCTGTCTAACCTCAGAGCCCAGCTTGTACTCCTGCCCAACTGAAGATCTCAAATAGCAGAATTTCCCAGCAATAAAATACATCTTGTGTTCAAACTGACCAGAAGGCTGTGTATTATCCACCAGCAACTTCAACTTACTGCAGGTCTCAGACATTGGTCTTATTGGTCAGTGGAATCCAACCAGTAGCTCCTTTTATCAGAGCAAAGGCAGTGGATCAAAAAACTAGAGAACTCATAGCAAGCTCTGCCTGTTCAGGCTTTTCACCAGCTGAAACTTCCAAAATCACAGGCAAGACTAAATAGTGTTCTGTGTTTACAAGTATTTTGTGTCTTCCAAAGAACACTTGTAAAATCCAGAATAGAAAGCTGTCTATTAAAATCTGCAGACAATAGTATAAGAACACAAAGATTACAAATAATCAGGGGATCATGACACTCACCCTACAAAAAAAGAAAGACTAATGAGCTCCAATAAGGCCCCCTAAAATTTAAGATCTATAAAATGATTGAAAAAGAATCAGAATAATGCTGGTAAGGTAGCTCAGTGAATGAAAATAATGTGCAGCTATTCAATTTAATAAAATGTATTAAAAAGTACATTAAAAAAGAAAAGATCATCAAAAAAATAGAAACAATAAAAGCAACCAGATAGAAATTCTGTAGATAGATAATACATTGACTGAACTAAAAAACTCAATGAAAATCTTCAATCAAAGACTTCTACACTGTTAATGGGAGTGTAAACTAGTACAACCTCTGTGGAAAACAGTTTGGCAATTCCTAAAACGTTTAAAAATCCACCTTCCATATGACCCTGCAGACTCCCTACTGGGAATATACCCAGAGGAACTCAAATCACTCATGAAAAAAGATACCTGCACATGTATGTTTATTGCAGCATTATTTATAATAGTGAAAACATGGAACCAACCATGCTGCACATCGAGAGGACTGGATAAAAAAAAATGTCCTAAGGCACTTTTCTAAGAAATTAGAACATCGTAATGACTTGCACGCTTGTGTAAATTTTGTTATATGCAATTCCCAACATAGCTGAAGCAACAGACTGAAATGCACAATTTTTGAATAATACATGCTCTTCAAAGAATTTCCAAAACAATGCAGCAAAAAGGCTTGAAATTAAAGTTGCTTTCCAAATAAGAGCACACAGTTTGCATCTGTTTTAGATTCTTTTAGCATTTTAATTTTGAAGCTATTCATATACAATAGTTAATTACAGATGGAAAAACCCAATCAATCAGCCAGCTGTTTTGATTGTACTGTGCCAGGTAGCTGCATTCACTGATTTGTGTCCCAATTAATTTAAAAGACTCATATAAACAGATATAAATATGATTTTTGTGAGTGTGTATGTACTTTTACTTGACAACTGACTAAGGGTTTATTCTAGCCTTAGACTAAATGTGTTTCAAAAATAAAAACATTCAAATTTGTTTCTTAAGTTGCATATTTTAAAATAATGACTAATCGAATTCTTATAATTCTCTTAGTACTGTTAATTAATTGTCTTATTGTTTGGAAATATTGTTAAACACATTTTAGATAACTGGGTTTGAAGTTGTTTTATTATATAACTTGCCAAAAAGATACAGATAATTTCAGGTATTGTACAATAAACATACACTAACTGAAGAAGCAGGTTATTATAAAGATATATATTATATTTTATGTAAATATAAACTGCATGCAAATTTTTTATAATACATTAAACAAAATAATGAATCAAGACAAAGAAAGAACTATTGGGACTGTAGAATTATAAGAAGGAAGAACGAATATGTGATCAAATCACGTTGACTTCTAAACATTGCCACCAAAACCTCTCACTGTTTTATGATTTTATTTTAAAAACTATTTTCATGTTTTTATGTGTATCTTACAGAAAACTTTGTTTTGGGGGAGTGTGGGCTCTAGATTCTGAAATAAATTTTTTATATAATACTTTATACACAAGCATGAGCAATTTGATTTTATGAAACTCTTTCTAGATTCATTACATTACGAAAAACTTATCAGAAAATGTTGGAATTGATAAATCTAACTTATCAAGTGTTTATTAGAATAAAAACAAATGCAGCAAACACTTCATGGAAGCAAGTGAGTCCTAAGTGGTTTGCTCAAAAACATCAAGTTACCTTATGGATGAGTAATAAATAAAACCCAGATTTTATAATCCCCAAATCTGCACTTTCCCCTGATTTAGTGTGTGAGACAATTTAGACTCTTACAACAAATGTAGACTCAGGACAGTCAGGCTAGGAATGAAACTCCTTAATTGTGTACAATGCTTGCCATTTTTTCAAATTTCAGGTTTCTCTTAAGAAAAAATTAGTATTTTCTTTCTCACAGGAGTTTTTATAATGATTAAATAAGATAGCTTGCACTAAAGGCCCAGCATGTACCTGACAAGGAGTTAGTATTATATATACACACAAAAAGTAAATATTTAATAAATTGAGTTAGATAAGTTGAATAAGTTATAAAATAAATTTCTAAAATCTAATGTGTTTTGAAACTCAGTGTTATAGATGGATGTTGTAGATGGTGTTCATCCTAGCAACATGCCTCTATTACTGGAAATGCTGACTTAAATTGCAAGTTTGACTTTCCTGTCCATTCAATCTTCTGTTTTTGTAATAGAGATAAATGGAGACCTACGCTCCAGGATGAGATCCTGGTCACTTTCATTGTGGAACAGGTTTCCTGAAGAAAAGGGAGGAAAGAAGAGAGGGAGGGAGGGAGGGAGAATGGAAAGAGGGAGGAAAAAAAAAAGAAGATTCTTCAATCTGTGCTTTCAGTCTTCTTCCATGTTTTCCCCCAGATTGTTCAGTGGGTCATAGCTTCGGTTCACAGAGTTGTATCAATTCAATTAAGACTGTTTACTTTGGTGTGGGTCTTTAAGTATCCTGCATATCTGTACAAAATGTTAATGAAATAACCAGTAAAAAATAAATTTAGAATGAAGTATTTGTATCAATAGCAGTCATGTAAAATCATGTCTTTAAATACATTTGGAAGTTTTTTCTTCTTCTGCTTTGTTCTAGTTATTTAAATAATTATTTTCAATTCTGGTTGTCTAATTAAATATATACAAAGAAATAAAAAAGACTAAAGTAAACTATTCACTTCACTGGTTACCACCCTTATGATCATCCTCTTATTTAAAATTTGATCTGACTTCCTGCAAATTGAAACAGCCCTTTAAAATCTAAAGGCCTCTTTAATTTTTTTAAGATAAAAATCAGGTAAATCCTTCTCTGGCTTAATGTGAAAATAAATACAATTTGATTACTGTCCTTGAATATGTTTTCTCTTTATTCACATAGGTATGGTTTTTGGAAATTATATAAATGCATATATATGTAGTATTAGTTTTAACTTAATTGCATTTTGATATATGCAAAATTTATCTATTTCTTCATAACAAGTTACTAGTAAACAGTGCTTTAAAATAGCAAATGTTTACTATGTCATAGGTTCTGGGGGCCAGGGATCCAAGACCGGCTTAGTTTGGAAGTTCTTACTCACAGTCTTCGTGGACTTCCAATCAAGCTGTCGATCAGAGCTGCAATATTTTCATGACTTGTCTGGGAAAGAACCTTCTTCAAAAGTCATGTGAAGTCTGACAAATTGGACACCTGGTTCCTTGCATGTGCGCCTTTGCATTAGTTGCCTGAGTATCCTCATAGTATGGCAGCCAGCTTCCCCCAAGGCAGTAGTAGTTAAGAGAGAAAGAGAATTCAAACTGGAAGATTTTGGTTTTTTTAGAATCCCATTACTAGAATATGATAGTGTTCTAGTCTCTAGAAGCAAATCACTACAACCAGCTCAAACTCAAGTGGAAGAGAACTAATTTTTATCTCTTGAAGGCAGACGTGTAAAAAATTTGTGGATATATTTTCAAAACGACCACAGTGCAGTTATATAAATAATTTATTCATCTGTATATTCTATATATTTATTAAAATATAATAAAAATTATGTCACCACTGTTACTAAAACCTACAAATGAGAATTTTTTAAAGGATACAAAATTAAAGCTAGCTAAGAGGAATAATTTGTAGTGTTTTATACCAGTAGGATAACAATAGTTAACAATAGTATGTTATATAGTTTTGAATAGCTACAAGGAAATATTGGACATTCCTAACACATAAAAATAAGTTTGCGATAATGAATAAGCTAATTACCCCGATCTGATTACTATATATCATGTGTATGGAAGCATCACTATATACATGAATATGTACAATTATTATTTATCAAATAGAAAATGGAATTTTTTTAATGTCAACAAATAAAAGGAAAACAAATGAAAAAAATGTATGATTTTCACAGATAGTACTGCAAGAAATTAAACCAACTTGAATCAACTTGGATTCAGCAATGTCCTGATTATCCAATGATCTTTGTGTTGGCCCATTTATTAGCACCGTTTGTCCAATTACCCACCCTAAAAGTCTAAAATTATCTATTGGAGGGTAGGTCTCTTGTAGTATGGGCTTCTCCAGCTAGATAAAACTAGGAACCCATTGGCATCCGTGTACCAGCTGTGTTGTGAGAGGTTGCATTCAGCTTCAGTGATTTTTTTTCTTTTTTCTATTTATTTTTCTTTTTTTCTGATTCTTTTCACACATTTGTCCATTTCTTGATGGGTGATTTATGAGTGTACCTGTCCACACTGAGCTGAATGTTCAGCAGTTTTTGACCAAAAACTGCATAATCCCCACGGCCACCCTCCCTATTCACCTAATCTCACCCTGAGCAACTTTTTATTTGTTTTCCCAGATGAAGAAAGTCCTCTATGGAAAATGTTTTGCCTATGTGGGAGAGGTGAGTAAAAAAGACAGGAGCCCTAAAATTGACAAGGTCAAAAACTGTTTTGAGCCGTGGAAAAAGCATCTCGATAGGTGTATTGCATCAAAAGGAGAGTCCTTTGAAGGTGACTGAAGTTTAAACAAATAAGAATAAATACACAATTTTTTAAATAAATAAATTCTGTTTTGGGGCCCCCCTTATATAAATAACTTAAATGTTATATTTACTACTTTATATATGCAGTGAATCCAAAAGTGTCTGACCTAAGACTTCTCCCTTCCCACCTCAATTTCTGAGAACATTGTTCTTTTTTTTTTTTGAGTTGGAGTCTCACTCTGTCGCCCAGACTGGAGTGCAGTGGCCACTCCCGGCCACCGCAGCCTCGGCCTGCTGGGCTCAGGCGATCCTTCCGCCTCAGCCTTCCAAGTAGCTGGAACTACAGGCAAGCGCTACCACGCCTGGCTAATTTTTTGATTTATTGTAGAGATGAGGTCTCACCAAGTTGCCCAGGCGGGTCTCGAACCCGCGGGCTCAGGCAATCCACTCACCTCAGCCTCCCAAAGGCGCGGGATTACAGGCTGAGCCACCGAGC
>CAUYQG010080087.1:0-31987 GCA_963574415.1 Tarsius wallacei
GGGTCTCGAACCCGCGGGCTCAGGCAATCCACTCACCTCAGCCTCCCAAAGGCGCGGGATTACAGGCTGAGCCACCGAGCCCGGCTACAATTGTCATCTTTACTCAAAGATAACCACAACTGGAAGAGCTTGCTATTCCTGAGGATATATAGTCAGCAAGACAAAATGGCAGATAGCATTGTCTGAGGACTATCTTCCACAGTTAAGAAGTCCTTAATGATTGGTTTACATGTCTACATTTTTGTCACATAGGTATTCCAAAAAATATTGTGAGACAAAAGTGTGAAGTGAGTTTTTGGTTCCTATAACCTACATTCTTACTTTTCATGCCTGCTTACTCATTCAGGTGATGTAGTTGTATAATTGCTGAACATCTACTGAGTGCAAATCACTGTGGCAGGTAAATGGGAAATAAGGAAATCAGAACTTACCATATGCTACCAAAATTATCTTGGAAATAAAAAGTAATTCTGCTAATTTCATACTTCAAAAGTTCTGTGGCACCCTGTTGCACACAGAATACAATATTCACACATTATCTTGCTGTTCAGGTCCCTTTTTATGTTTGACCTATTCTGGGTGCTTTTACTGCAGAGTTACATGTTTTTGTTTAATTCTCCTTCCTTCTCATCCTCCATGTCTTGATTACTCCATTTTCATATTTTCTGTTTCTGATTTTAAATTTATGTGTCTCTATATAATTTCATTATATGTAGTTACTATAATGTAACTATAATTTACAATTAACTACTTCTGTAGTATAAAGATATGAGTTATTTAAGCAACACATTATTATACTTAGGCCATTTAAAAATCACTAGTAGGTTATGTCTGTGAGAAACTTGGGGACAGGAATTTTGTCAATGCATTTTTGTATTCTGTACAGCCTGGCAGATAATAAATGCTCTAAAAATGGGCTGAATGAATAAAAGAAGTAAAGGAGATAATAGAAATGCACTCATATTATTCTACAAATCAGTATGTTGTATACATGCCGTTAAATAGTATGAGCCAAATACTATAGAACATTAAAGATTCTGGAACTGGGTTCTTAAGTTGATGATCTCAAGAATAATTTTGAAGAAAGAGTAAACATTGAAATAGTTTTTGGATTATCAAGACTTTGATAGCTAGAGACAAATGTTTCTTTGTCTCTTGTTTCTATTTTCAGTTCCCTCACTTACAAAATACTAATGCGAAGAAGGCAAGGTAAGTTTTGTCTTCCATGTCAGCTCTGAATAAAAATAATGGCTACTGAGTGACAGTATTAAGAAGGATGATGAGGTCAGTCTGAACAGGGCAGAATTGTTTCCATGGGTGCTGAGCAATGGACACAAACCAACTCTCTACATCTATGTCACAGGATGGAGTAGCTCATTTAAAATACCAGAAAAGAAAAAAAAAAAAGAAAAAAATCAGAAGTAGCTTTCAGACTACATTTTGTAATATAAGGAGAGATGAGAACGTTCTTAGGAAAAATAAGACCCCCTCAATTTACCCCTATCGATTTATTTCTTCATGTTAAGGTTTTCTTACTTTTAAGGTAAATCCCGATGGCCAAGCTACCCCACCTGTGGTTTTAGAGGCCAGAATAACATACTAACATATTCTAGGTAAAATGATACTCCCCGGGTGTTTCTAGGATGATGGCAGATGTCTGAACGGGAAATGATACAAAGAGAGAAAATTGAAAAGTAAAATAGATTTGAAGTGCAGATTTACTCTGACTCCTCAGGTGTTTCCTAATAAGCCAGAATTAACTACTGATTTTCTCCCTTTAGTCAGTCAGAGCTGGAAAGGAGGCTGTGGCATACTGAATCTGATGTCAGAGTGTCACCCATTTTATGAGTCTGGTCATGGCCTTCAATGAGATGATTGAGCTTCGGGATGTGGCAAGCTGAACACTGAGTTAGGAAGGGGACATCATTCATCAGAAGTAGGGTTTCCAGGGAGGTGCTGATTGCAGAAATTGGATCATTTGTAGGTGAGTTTCTCTGTGAAGGCAGCTGGGGATGCACCTGTGGGTGTTCTCTCCCATACACTTTCACAGGGTTTTGAATTAAACAATTATGCACAATCATGGGTGTTTGCAACCCATTTGATTCTAAAGTCCTGTTATAGATTGCAAATTAAGCTGTGGTGTTTCCTCCAAATGGTTTGACAGAGGTCTGGGGAGAAGAGTGAGGCAGTGTGACGACACCATGGTCTGTGCTGCCTGCGTGGGTGGAAGCCTGCCTCGTCCCCATCAGCATCAAGACACATCGTGTGTCCAGACTGTCATAATATTTATCCACAACATCTGGTATGTGACAGAGATGGAGGTCTGTGCTTTCATTCAAATTAGATCCATGACTTGGTTTATTTGAATTGGTACAGAGGAAGAAAAAACTTTATACAAAATAACATCTGGGAAGAGATGTACTTGCTTTTCAAAACACTAATGGCATCATAAATTCAATGAGTTTCTAGGAGGATGGCAGATGTCTGAATGGGAAATGATACAAAGAGAGAAAATTGAAAAGCAAAATGGATTTGAAGTGCAGAGTTACTCTGACCCCTCAGGTGTTTCCTACTAAAGCCAGAATTAACTACTGATTTTCTCCCTTTAGTCAGTCAGGGCCAGAAAGGAGACTGTGGCATACTGAATCTGATACCAGAGCGTCACCCATTTCATGAGTCTGGTCATGGCTGTCAATGAGATGATTGAGCTTTGGAATGTGGCGGGCTGACTGGTGAGGTGGGAAGGAGACATCATTCATCAGAAGTAGAGCTGGGCTCGGTGGCTCAGCCTGTAATCCCGCACCTTGGGAGGCTGAGGTGAGTGAATTGCCTGAGCCTGCGGGTTCGAGACCCACCTGGGCAACTTGGCGAGACCTCATCTCTACAATAAATAAAAAAAAATCAGCCGGGCGTGGCAGCGCGTGCCTATAGTTCCAGCTACTTGGAAGGCTGAGGCGGAAGGATCACCGGAGCCCAGCGGAGCCCAGCAGGTCGAGGCTGTGGTGGCCTGAAGCCGCCACTGCACTCCAGTCTGGGCGACAGAATGAAACTCCAACTCAAAAAAAAAAAAAAAAAAAAAGAAGTAGAGTTTCCAGGGAGGTGCTGATTGCAGAAATTGGATCATTTGTAGGTGAGTTTCCCTGTGAAGGCAGCTGTGGATGTACCTGTGGGTGTCCTCTCCTGGTCCCCAATGACTGTAATGTGGTAAGAGTGGAATCTTTCCTGTTCTACTACACCTCACAGTTGCTTCTCATCCTAGACGGGGAGGAAACAGGTCATAGTCTCAGGAAGAATCAGAGTTTTTTGGAGTTTATCTTGAATGCCAGGGATCTTTCTTGTCTTTAATGAGCATTTTTAGGTGAAAAATATTTTGCAGTGCTAACAAGAACACTTTTCTTTTTCATAGTTCACATACTTGACTCTCTCCCAACTCAAGCAGAGACCTTCATTCTACAGGGAGATTTAGGATTGTTGTGGGAAAAAAAAACGAAGAGGAGTGTGTGTGTGTGTGTGGGGGGGGAGAGTGACAGAAACAGTGTGAGTGTATGTGTGTGTGTGTGTGTGTGACAGAGAGAGAGAGAGAGAGAGAGAGAGAGAGAAAGTTTTTAAATTCCCAAATAGGCTCTTAAAGTTTATTGTAAAGACAATAGTTGTGAAAGAGAAAGACAAAGCTTGTATTTGTAAGAAGTATTTGAGAGGTATATTGAATGTTTTGTTAATTTAGTTTTAGTAAATAATGTAGAGTTTTTATTGATATATAATAGTTGTGCATGTTTTATGGGGTACACATGGTATTTTGGTACAGGCATATATGGGCAATTGGTATGTCCATCATCCTAAACACTCATCCTTTCTTTTTATTGGGAACATTCCAATTCCTCTCCTTCGGCAATTTTGAAATACACAATTATTGTTGACTATGGTCACCCTACTCTACTATAGAACTTATTGCTTCTATAGCACGGTATTTTTGTTCCCTCTAATCAACCTCTCTTTATGCCCTTCCCTTCAACTCTTTCTAGCCTCTGGTAAACACCAATTAACTATCTCTATGGCATCTACTCACAGCAATAGAAAAAAAATTATACAATTCATATACAACTACAAAAGATCCTGACATTCAAGTATCTCACTTCCTGACTTCTTAATATACTACAAAGCCAAACCCTCATTGCATGGGCATAAAAAACAGACACATGAGCCAATGGAATACCATAGAGGGCCCAGAAATAAATCCACACATTTTACAGCCAACTCATTTTTGACAAAGGCATCAAGAACATATATTGGGGAACGGACAGTCTCTTTAATAAATAGTGCTGGGAAAAGTGGACAATCATCTGCAGAAGAATGAAGCTGGACCCTTGTCTCTCATCATGTATGCAAATCAGAGCAAAGGTATTTAACCATTTTAATGCTGTGGATTCCTTTGGTGGTCTGGCGAAGCCCCTGGACTACTTCTTAGAGTAGTGTTTTAAAAGCATAAGATACATTGTTTACAAAAATACAATTTTCTTGCAATCCAGTCACCAAACCGGTAAGGGATGACACATGCCTCATGGGATCATATATATGCTTCTTCAATAATGCCTCAGATGACAAGATCAAGTCGTGGGTCTAGTGTCTTTGTTATTTTTAAGTGGTGATGAGTGCAAATGATATTCCGAGATGTCTGCAATGTCTGTAATGTGATGTAAAAACATATGTGAATTTTTTGGTAACAGTGTCACAAATTCTCCTGATTACTGTGGTTTGTTGCCTGCATTGAGATTGTAGGGAATGCTAATTTACAGTTAGAGTTTAGTGAAAATAAAGATCTACTTTTTTCCTTATTTCAGTTCACAGAATCCATGATCTGCAGGTCCCAGGTTAAGAACACTTGATTCAAAGCAAAGTTTTGATAGAGTCGAACCTAGAGTGAATTTATTTACAACAGAGGCTGAGTGGAGAGACCGACCCCTGTGTCTGAGGGAGGAGGCCAGGGGAGAGGAAGCTGGTATCTGGAACCTGTCTTGCCTCTTTCAAGGGAGTTCAATCTTGGCATTCGCAGGAGCTGTGTGGTACCCACCAGTGCCTATGGATGGTCCCTTGCCATACAACAAAGAAGGCGTTTTCTGAGATGCAGATCCAGGACCTCAGAAGCAGAAAAACCGGTAACAATGGGTGTGTCCAGCTTACGTAGCACATATTCATTCAGTGGTTAGTCAGGAAGGGTTTCTTGAGCATCAACTGTTATGTGCCAGGCTCTTTGCTGGATGCTGGCGATATAATGATGGGGAATGCATTCATGGTACCTGTGCTCACGGAAGGCACAGGCAAGTAACTAAATCAGCTAAAAGTGTTCTATGGGTGTGTTGCTTAGGTGTTAAGAGGCATCCACCCAGCGTGTGGAGATCAGGAAGAAATTTTTGGAGGAAGGAGATGGGGGGATCAAACAGAAGGAACAAAAACAGGGGAGAGAATGGCATATTCTATATATCTGAGAACGGCTGGAAGGGCAAGGCAGAGTGAAACTGGAAAGATAAGGGGTGTGGGTGGAGGCCAGCTCTTCTGGGACCTTGGCAGTTGTGTTAAGATTCTTTTGAGATCCTTGAGGAGGCACTGATGTGTTTCAAGCAGTGAAGTGATGGAGCCAGTTTTGCCTTTCAGGAAGATGGGTTTATCTGCAGAGAGGATCGTGGATAGGTGCAAGATGAGAATAGGGGCTGTGAGGCTGGATGAGGGACGGACATGTAGAATATGCACCTGGATAGTGATAGTTGGGATGGCAGTGGTGGCATTTGGGATGAAGAGATGTGGACAGGTACGGGAGATATTTTGAAAGTGATCTTCATCAACTTGATAGGTGGTTAGTTTTAAGAAATGAGGAAGAGAATGGAGTAAAAATAACTTTCAGGTTTATGATCCAAGCAATTTACTGACACCACCCCAGAATATTATCATTTCAGGGAAGAACAGAGAGAGAAATCCAAAAAGTCCACAAAGAGGAAATTAGCAAAGATCTAGGAGAAAAATAAAGAAAAGCATAAGCTCAGGGAACATATTTCCAGTGGAGACAGTAGTCAGGAAAGCTAAATGCTGCTGGAACATTAAGTAAAATAAGTGTTGAGAAGTAACCATTGCACTGACAACAGAGACCATCAGGGAATATAGTGACGGCAGTTCCTTCAGTGGGAAGGGTACCGGGTTCTGGTGAAATAAGAATACATGATGTAAGCAGGGCCTAAACATTGGGCACATAAGCACAAAGGTGGGAACAATGGACACTGGGCACTGCTAATGAGGCAGAGAGGGAGGGGATGGGGGCACATGGCCCCCATTGGGTACCATGTCCACTACCAGGGGAGAGAGGGCTCTCTAGATGCCCAAACCTCACCTGTACACAATCTACTTAAGTGCAAATCCTCACATGAACCCCACAACTCTAAAAGGTCAGAAAACCAAAAAGAAAAAAAGAAAAAGAGAGAGAGAAAAAAAAAGAATGTGTGATGGGTGGGATAATGGAGCACAGCCTTTTTCCTTTTTTTGAGTCAGGGTCTGACTCTGTCACCCAGCCTAGAGTGCAGTGGCATGATCATGGCTCAGTACAACCTTGACCTCCTGGGCTCAGGTGATCCTTCTGCCTCAGCCTCCCTAGTAGCTGGGACTACAGGCACGTGCCACCACTCTCAGCCTTCTATTTATTTATTTAATAAATAAATAAATAGACGAGGTCTTGCTATGTTGCCCATGCTGGTCTCAAACTTTAAGCAATCTTCCCACCTCATCCTCCTCAAGTGCTGGTACCACAGGCATGAGCCAGCTCGGAGCACAATTTTTAAAGACATTTGACTGCTGAGGGAGCTAGAGAAAAGATGGTAACTGAAAAGAGATTTTTTAAAATAGGAATGTTTTATTTCAGGAAACAGAAAATATAAATCAAAATGGCATAAACACAAATGTTATTTATTGTTCCATGTGGCTGAAATTAGGTGATGACATCATGTGAGACTGAGGGAACATGAAGAGACTGTGTTTGAGAAAGGCATGTGTGGGATGGAGGGTGCTGCTAAGGTGGTGGGATGGAGAAGCAGTGAGGAAAAAGAGTCACAGCTCACAGGAGGGCCCAGTAGAGGCACAAAATCAGGGGTGTAAAATAAAACTGTGTATTTGTTTGTGTGTTGGTGTATTGAAGATACTAAGCATTGATTAATTTTGAAGAGCTCTTTTGGTTTTTGTAAATCCAGTGTATTGCCATGCCATCCCCATGGAGTTCATCACATCTTGTATTAATTTTCTACTACTGCTTAACATATTACTCCAAACTTAACATCTTAAAGTAACACCCACTTATTAACTCACAGTGTCTTTGGGCCAGGAGTCTGGGTTCAGGTCATCTGGGTCCTCTACTCAGCATCTGAATAGGCTGAAATCAAGGTGTTGGCTGCCCCTACAATCTCATGTGATGCATGAGCTCCCCTTCTGAGTCTGCCAGTTCTTGGCAGAATTCAGTTCCTTTGGGCTGTAGGACCGAGGCCCCTGTTTTGGAGCTGGTTGTGGGGTTGGAAGTTAGGGGCTGCTCTTAGGTCATTGCCACATGGCCCTTTCCCATGAGGCAGCTTACTCCTTCAAAGCCAGAGGGTTCATCTCCCTGACTTTTTCTTTTCAGGACTTATCTGATTAGGTTGGCCCTCCCCAGGATAATCTTCCTTTTGGTTAACTCAGAGTCAACTGGTTAGCAACCTAATCGTGGAAATAAAATCCATTATATTCAAAACTCCCGGTAACATTTAAGGAGATTATACAGGGTCTGTGCATGAGGGGGTAGGACCTTTGAGGTTATTTTAGGATTCTGCCTACTCTGCACATATGCATATATATATGTGTGTGTGTGTGTATGTGTATATATATGTGTGTGTATGTGTATAAATATATATTCTTTTTTACATAGGATCTTCCTAAATTATTTTACATTTTGTGACTGTGGTAAATCAAATGATTGGTCCCCGCTTCATCCCCTTGCAGAAGCACTTCAATTACACATCTTCATACTTGCCATAACTTCAAAGTGAATAATTTCCCATGCCTTGGTTGTGGGATTGGCCAGGTGACTTGCTCCTAAAGGGATGGGGCCCAGAAGGTAGAAAGAGTTTTCAGACTCATGTGCAGACCTGACAGGTACAAAACAGGGGTAAGAAAGATGCGTGGGGATGAGACAGATTTCAGTGCAGTTGGAGGAGAGTGGCCAGTCTGATGAGGAGTCCTTTAGCCAAAGTCATCCGATTGCATCCTGCATCATGCAGGAATGGACCTACATGAATAGTTTCCATTTCTGTACTCAGTCATTGGCTGGGAGCAACCTGTGGGAAGTGCCGTCTCAGCATGAATATGGGGTAAATTTAGAACAGCAGGAATTGGTGTGTTCAGTCAATTAAACTCCTTGCTGCAGGATATCTCAGTGGCACATCCTCATGCCTTTCCTAGGCAGAGAGATGTTATTAGATGTGATGTGGGCAGGGGCTTGCAAAGTGCTGGTTTGGTGGGCTTCCCTTCTGATGTGGTCACTATTGCCATTCCCCCAGCTAGTTTGAGACAGGTGGAGCTCAGCCATCCCCACTAACCTGCAGAGTCATGGGTGTATTTCTTACCCAGCAATAGCTGACTGATACGATGACCTAATGCAAAGTGCTTTATATAGCTTTCTTCAGTATCATAAACTAAATGATGTGAGTCTTTCTATTTTAAGGGCAAAAAGGGAAACTGAAATCCAGGTGGAATCATAAAATTAGAAGGACGCAGCATTTCCTACACAGACCAGTAAATTGGGATCTAGTTGGGTTAAATGAAAAGTCTCAAGTCACACAGAAAATCATAAGCAAATGAAAGAATAATTTGAACTAGTCTGG
This sequence comes from Tarsius wallacei, assembly GCA_963574415.1. NCBI lineage: Eukaryota > Metazoa > Chordata > Mammalia > Primates > Tarsiidae > Tarsius > Tarsius wallacei. The sequence goes on from CAUYQG010080087.1 coordinate 8,886, forward strand.
GTCTCCGTACATACCTGTATTGTCAATAATACAGATATTGCAGGGTGACTGTTGCTTCTTACACAGGAAATGGATTTTAAGTCTCTTGAATAATTTTGACCATAACTCTTCTTAATTAGAACCAGAGGTAGGATAACTTTAAAATGGAATATCAATTTTATTACAGAGTCAAGTCTGATTTATTGGTATTTTGATTTTCTAAGATAAGATGTTGGAAAGAATCAAAGGCAGGAGAGAGAAAATATGGATATGTTGGAAGATATATAGAAATATAGAGAGCTCAATGTGGCAGCCCAGAGACTTTGCAGGTGTGTTATTTGGCAGAGTTTTTAAAAATTGAATTTGATGCCTATAGTAGGAGTAGGGAGTAGGTATTCTCTATTCCCCCAAATCCCTCTACCTTCTGTTGTTTTCTACCTGGCCTACTTCACTTATGCATTGTACTTCCCTGTCCCCAGAAGGCACTTGAGTCTGCAGTCCTTGATCCAGAATTATCTAATTTTATGTTATCCTTCTTTGCATGGGACCTTCATTAATGGCTGCTACATTGTAACTCCTCAACTCACTCATTCACTTATATAGGCATTCAAGGATATCTAGTCAGTGCCAACTTTGGACAGATACTATCAAATAAGTAAATTATATAGAATACAATGTTGGACAATTAAGTTTCTGAAGTCACCCTGGAAAAAGTGCAACATATCTGATTGCTGAATATCACTATGGACATCTTCAAAGTACTCCCCTTGGGAAGCTATGCACTGATGCCAGGGCCAAGTCTACCTGTCATAACAATTTTGGAACTCTTTTTCTAGAATGGACTTCAGAACTGTTGGTGTATTATCCTTGATGTCCTGAATGTCATCAAATGCCTTCCTTTCAATATTTCCTTTATCTTCAGGTAAAGCAAAAAGTCATTGGGAGCCAGATCAGGTGAGTAGGAAGGGTGTTCAAATTCAGTTATTTGTACAGTGCTGCCAATGCAAGCAAATGGTGGCAAGTGTGTGAACTTAATTGTCATACCTCAACGAGTAACAACAACAGCTCTGATGGTCATTCCCAAAAAAGAGTTCCAAAATTGCTCTGATGGGTGGACTAGGTGATGATGTTGGTGCATAGCTTCCCAAGGGGATTACTTTGAAGGTGACAATAGTGATATTCAGAAATGTGGTATGTAGGATGTTTCACAAACCTAATTGTTGAACCTCAGATATGAAGATGAGAAATAGTATAGCAAATGAGAGAGCATGGAGAGGGGGAGGAGTTGATTTTGTAGTTTTAAATTGAACAGTCTCAGTGGTTTCCATCTTTATGACTGTGTGTACCCAATGGTGAGTGTTGACCTCGTTGAGAGGATAACATTTGAGCAAAGCCTTGAAGGAAGTGACTTTTCTGTTTCTAGAAGAATAGCAGGAAAAGAATACGCATTGCTTACATTTGTAAAGTTCAGTTTCTCCCCTACTTCTGAGTTTTCCTCATATTTCAGACACCACAGCAAGAAGTTAGCTGGCTTCTGCCTTTTCCAAGGGTTTCTGTGTCACCTGGCTTATCTTAGCATTCTGTAATGACACGCAGACTCGTTTTGTATCTCAGAGGAGATTTTGCAGGCAGAAGGAGGGATGTGGGCACCATTCCGTTCAGAGGGCATCACTAGTTCTGTTGTACAGGGGGCACATTTAGCCCTTATACATGGGTTCTATGGAGCAGAGCTGGAACTGAACCACAGACAGAAAACAATTTACGTCAAAGGTGATAGAATAAAACATCGACAGCCCATTGAAACACAATCGCAGGCTTTGACTGGCACAGACAAGTCTAATTGAAGCCATCATTTCATGACTGAGAAGGAACTCTCTCTAGAGAAGCTGAGGTATGCATTATCAAAACAAATTTGATCCAGAACTCAGAATTTCAGAGCTATAGAATTTGCTACATTGCGAGAAACAAAATGTTTCTTTCTCAGACAGCTATACTGTACTAAAAGACCCCAGGGATTACAACCGATATCTGATATAGCATTTAATACTGGAACACAGTATTTGTACCCAGACCCTGTGGTCTAACTCTTGAGATTCAAAGAGGTGGTTAAAATGTTTATAATTCAGAGAAAGAGGCGATGACAATGGGCACCATTTCAAAAATGCTGATTTTGGAGAAGTAATCCTACATAAAAGACTTTTTGTTTCTGTCCCTTAAGATGAAATGGCACTGTCCAGCCCTTGCTAGCTTTAGGTTGAATTATTGCAAGGGGCTGTTTTGTGTGCATTTTCCCTCAGTTGTCAATACTAAAGCAAAATATAAAGAAAGCCTTGTCACTCCTCAGGAATTTCTGGGATGAAGCTTACATTTAACTTTTCCAGGCATGTTAATGAGTAAAATTTTGGCAATTTCCACCTAACAAATTGCATTCTTTGAATCTGGTGGTGGGTGGAAAAGGGAAGGGGGGACGTGGCAACAGGATGAGGGTCTCTGTTGAGTCCTGAACGTAGTCTCATGTCTATTTTGCAAATGAATTCTGGCTGTGCTTCTACAGTGGGAAGAAGTCTTAGGAAGAGACCTACATCCAGTGAAATTCAAGAGGAATGAACCCATAGGTTGGGGACAGGGTTTTAGTGTGAGTTTTCCCCAAAGTAGATCCTGAGCTAAAGATTCTAGAGCAAGTAGTTTGCTTGGGAAGTGAGTGGAGATATGGGTCAGTGAGGGCAGGCTGTCGATAAAGGCAAGCTACCACAGTGGGGAGCTTGAGTTTATTTCCTCTGGGAATTTTGGGAAATGGCATAAAACAGGGCCGAGCCTGTATTTTCTCTCAGGACACCAAAGACGTTCATCAATTCATTTATTCAATAAATATTTTTGAAAGCCACTAAGGCCAAACATTCTTCCATGCACAGAGGTGATGCACTAGTGAACAAAAGAAAAATGCATGTCCTTATGTAGCTTTCATTCTGGAAGGAGAGCATGATAATAAGGAAGTAAAGTCTGTAGACCTGTGCTGCCCAATATGGTAGCCTCTAGACATGGGTGACTATTGTGTACTGGAAATGGGACCAGTCCAAACTGAGATGTGCTGTAAGCATAAAATACACACTGGATTTTATTCTATGAAAAAAAGATGTAAAATATCTCATTCAGACTTTATTGTTGATAATATAGTGAAATAATAAGATATGTGGAATTAATTAAAATATATTAATTTAACCTATTTAACATTTAAATGTGGCTACTAGAACATTTAAACTTACATATGTGATTCACATTGTATTTCTGTGGGAATGTGTTGGCTAACAGTCTAGAGCCTGGCTACTCAGTGTGTTTCCCATTTCAGCCACATTCACATAAGTTGGAAGTTTTGTAGAAATGTGGACTGAGCATGGTGGCTCATGCCTGTAATTCCTGCATGGGAGGATTGCTTAAAATCATGAGTTTGAGACCAGCTTGGACAGCAGAGCAAGACTCCATCTCTAAAAACAAAAATACAGAAATTAACTGAATTAACATTCTTTTTATAAAATGAAGTACAGAAATTGGATGGTAGTTGGCTGCACACGGATGTTCATTGCAGCATCACTCACAATAGCAACAACATGGAACCAACTCAGATGGCCATCAAAAATGAACTGGGTAAAGAAAATGTGGTACATATACATGATGGACTATTATGCAACCATAAAGAACAAAATCATAGCCCTCTCAGCAACATGGATGCAGCTGGAGACCATCATATTAAGTGAACTATCACAGAAGCAAAGAACTGAATACTCCATGTTCTCACTCATAAGTGGGCCCTGATCACTTGTCACACAAACACAAGTGTGGGATGGGCAGACGCTGAACACTGCTAGGGGAAGGAGGGAGGGAGAAGTGAGGGGAACATGTGGAACACACTGGGTACCTGGTCCCCTTTCGGAGGAGAGAGGGCCAGCAAGAAGCCAAACTTCACCTGCGTGCAATTTACTTATTATATAAATCCTCACTTGTATCCCACAACTCTAAAATTAAAAAAAAAAAAAAAAAGAAAAGAAAAGAAAAAAGAAACTGGATGGTAGTTGGAGGAGAAAAGTGGGGGTCAAGAACGAATCCATATATGGTGGGAAAGGTCAGGTGTGGTGGCTCATGCCTGAAATTCTAGTGCTTTGGGATGCCGAGGCAAGAGAATCACTTTTGCTCAGGACTTTGAGACAAGCCTGGACAATGTAGCAAGACTCCTTCACACACACACACACACACACACACACACACACACACAAAGATATACTGGGAGAAATAACAGCATGCTTTTTGTAATGATCTAGTAGAGGGAAAAGTTGATGATATGTGTGTGTGTGGGTGGGGGGGAGATTAAAAACCACTGCTGCACTGATGTCCTTGAGTAGGTGACAGACAGAATCTGGAGGACCAATGGAAGTTTTTATCAGTTGGGACTGTAGACCATTCATGCAGGAGAGAAGCTGGTGACTGAGGACAGACATGAAGGTAAGTGTGCAGATGTAATCATGGGAGCCTGAGGAGATTTCCTTCTGATTGCTTCAAATTTCTCAGTGAAGTAGGAAGCAAGTCCATGAGCTGAGAATGAGGATGGGGGAGGAGCTGTTAATTTGAGATGAAAGGATGAAGGCATAACATAATGGTTCAAAGGAGTGAGAGAAAGAACAGTCTGAGAATGCCACAGTATTGCTGGGCAGCATTAAGAAACCACCTGTGGTTAATGATTGTGGCAATGACTGTGAGTTGTCAGTTAAAACCCTTTCTCACTTTCCTCCATAGTCAAAGAGTTTTGTCTGGGCACTTGGTTACCCAGCCAGTTTTACTTTCATGGCTTCCTCTATAGTTTCATGTAGCTAGTTTGCTGTATTCTTAAAAATAAACCATGAGAAGAGACATATCCTGCAACCACATCTGGACCTGAAACCCTGAGAATGGACTCCTTCATATTCTTTCCTCTTGTTTTCTGGCTGGACTTTTCACACGGAAGCTCCCCAGCTTTGTTCACACAAGCTGACAAGAATACCCTAGAGGGTGTCAGAACAGCAAGGAGGAAGGTAACTCAGTGTCTGAATGACCACCTGAGGCAGTATCATTCTGCAGAACTGGAATGTCAAATTTCTGTACACTCAATGCAATGATTATTGTGTTTCTTGGTTATAGCAGCTTAGCTTGAAAACATGATTCAGTGATCATGCGTTGAAAGCAAGACCAGTCAGCACAGTTGCATGTTTTTCTTCACTTGTATGGAAGCAGTGGTGGTGGTTGCAGACCTGGAACAGGCGGAGATTTAGACTTAGTGAGACTGGGAGTTTAGCTAAGTGATTATAAGAAAGTAACAGTGTGATAAGTGTGTTGAGTGTAGAAAAGGGGACATTATTATGAGTGACCATTATATTATGATGTCATTTCACTCTGTTATAGCTTCCATTGATACTCTTCTGAAGTCTTCTGTCAGATTGACTACTGCTCCATTACAAATAATACATCTTGTTCTTTGGACTACTTTTAAGATATATACTATATTTTTGTCTTTGAGGACTGTGACAGACTTTGTATTCCAAAGTGACTCCTATTAAAAGGTCACTGTATTGTAAGAGAGCCCAAGCAGCCAGTGGAGAAGCTCATGTGGAAAATAACTAAAAACCCAGTTCATAGTCTTGACTGAGCTGCCAGCTGGCAGCAACTATTGTCTTGCTATTCATGAGAGTGTGCCATTTTGAACATATCCCCCAGATGAAACTTTCTAGTTTGTTCTGTTAGGAAGAGTGATGAGACATCCTTGCTAAGCCATGACCAAATAGCAGATTCATGAGTAAAATCGATGGTAATGGTTGTTCTAAGCCACTGTGTTTTGGAGTGGTTATGTAACACTAGAAAACTGCAACAGATTTGGTACCTGCAAATGAAGTACTTCCATAAAACAAAAACAAACACAAAAACACTGGAAACATCTCACATTGACTTGGGGATTGAATAACAAGCAGAAACTGGAAGAACTTTAAAAAGACAGCTAGTGAGAACCAAAGAAACTTCAAGGAGAATGAATGTTAATGGACATCTAAAGGGAGGCTGTCAGTGAGGGCTCAAAGAAGTATGAAAAAAATGTTATTGGAAGTTAGAGAAAAGGGAATCTTGGATAGGTAGTGGTAAAAAAGCTTCTCAACACTGTCATCTGTGGTAGCATGGAAAATAAGAATTATAGCAAATGACTTAAAGACTTAAAGACTTAAAGAGGTTTCCAGAAAAAATATTGGAAATTTTCTCTTTTTGTATATGAAAAAATACAAGAGGAGAGAGATGACCTAAAGAATGAACTGTTAAATATAACTGATCCAGTTTATTTAGACCTCAATTTCCAAAGTAAAAAAAAAAAAAAAAGCTTCAGGTTAAAGATAAGATCTCGAGTGAAACTCTAAGTATTTTTTTTTAAATACCTCATAAAAATACCTTTCAGAATCTTTCTTTGGCTTTCAGGGCCTCTAAGGATCCTCTTCTTTAAACAATAGAACTTAAAAGAATGGATGCAGCTGCAGATCATCATACTAAGTGAACTATCACAGAAACAAAGAACTGAATATTGCATGTTCTCACTCATTAGCAAGGCCTGATCACTGGTCACATGAACACAAGGGTGGGATTGGCAGATGCTGGACACTGCTAGGGGAAGGAGGGAGGGAGGAGGAAGTGGGGCACATGACAACACAGTGAGTACCAGGTCCACTATCGGGGGAGAAACAACCAACCAGAAGCCCAAACTTCACCTGCATGCAGCTTACTTATGTAGTAAATTCTTACTTTACCCCAAACTCTTAAAAAACAAACAAACAAACCAAAAAAAAAAAACAAAAGCACAAAAACTTAAGCACATTGTCCAGCAGCAGCATCCTCAAAGGAAGATTTTTTAAAAAGCGTATTTTGAAGAGTTTTGTGGTTTGGCTTTTGATAACAGAGAAAACTCCAACAAGATTCATAGAAAATCCACATTGTCTTAAAGAGAATTTTCTAAAATACCTCCAACTGAACTAAAAAAAGGCAGATCTAACACAAAGTAAAAAGAGGCTTTTTTACCTTGAAACTTCTATTAATCAGGCTAAGAAAAACACACAACTTCAAACACAGGCTACTTTTAATGGAAAGTCAGAAGAAGGTCAAGAACTTTGGAGGATAACCACAAGGAATAGGATTTTGAGCCTGTCAAGCAACTGGCAACAGATACCAACTTGGTTTCAGAATCACTGTGAATCAGTGACTGCTGCATACTATCTATTTTTACTGTTTTTGAACAGGAATATATTCAGTGGTCATCCTTTGTCTGTCCCGCCATTGTATGTTGGGGGTGTGTGTTGTGAGATAACTTTTCTCTTCATACGTTTTCAGAATGAGAATGATACCTGAAGAGCTATCCCTGAGAAACCACAGCCAAAGAACCTCATTCACACCTGAATCTGATTTATGGGTCAATATTGAATGGTAAGCCTTAGTCTTATGGTGTGAAATGAGATTTTAGTGCTTGGTGAGGGTGCTTTGCAGGAGAGAGGGATGTGCACTCTGTGGCCAAGTGGAGGATTGTGGCAGATTGCGTGTTCCAAAGATGTCTGGAAAATGCTTATCCTCCATATTCTTATATGGGCTTGCTCCTCTTCCATCGGGAGGTAAAGTCTGTCTTGCCTTGAATCTGAGCACTGTTTGTGATTTGCTTGACCAATAGAGTGTGGTGGAAGTGATATTAAATTATTTCTGAGTTAGGTCATAAAAAGCCATATGCTTCTGTTTTGTTCTTTTGTGATGTAAGCTCTTGGAACCCCAACCACCATGCTGTAAGGAAGCCCAAGCAGCTTGTGGAGAAGTCCCTCTTTTTTTTTTTATTTTTTAATGAGTTGGAGTCTCTCTTGCCCAGGCTGGAGTGCAATGGCATTCTCATGGCCACCCCAGTGTCGACCTGCTGGGCTCAGGCAATCCTTCCACCTTAGCCTTCCAAGTAGCCGGAACTACAGGCATATGCTACCACACCACACTAATTTTTTGACTTATTGTAGAGACAAGGTTTCACCAAGTTGCCCAGACTGTTCTTGAACCTGTGGGCTCAGGCAACCCCTCACCTCGGACTCCCAAAGTGCTGGGATTACAGGCTTGAGCCACTGCTCCTGGCCTCATCTTAGAAGCAGTTGTCTGCCATGTGACTGAACCATGTCACAGGTAAATCTTTTGGCTCCCAATTGGGACTCCTTGTTTAATACTTTGTGAGACAGAGGTGAGACATTTGGCCACACCCTGCCCAAATAGTAGATTCTTGAATAAAATGATTGTTGTTGTTTTAAGCTGGTAAGTTTTGAGGTGGCTTATTATTGAGTAATATATAACTGAAACTCAGTTATATTGAAATATCACACCATTCTACTCTAGCTTCCACTGTTGCTGTTCAGAAATCATCTATCAGTCTAAATTGTGTCCTTGTACGCTTACTTTGTCTTTGCATTTCTCTTGAGGGTATACTTTGTCTTTCTTGTTTTTCAGTTTCATTCTGTTGGATGTAGGTGCCAATTTATTTTTATTATCTTGCTTAGTTTCATTAGGCTTCTTGGAACTATGCTTTCATCATAGTTTTTGATCGTTCATCATATTTGGAAAGACTTCAAGTATTGCCTGTTTTCCATCCTTTCTTCTCTCTATCTAGAACTCTAAATATTTGGGTGTTAGTGAATACTGTATTTGTTAGCTAAAGCAACAACAACAAAAAAATTGGTTTCAGGAAAGGAGAGAGAATGGAGCAAGCAATATTTCAAGTGATAGTGACTGAAAATTTTCAGATATACTCACTGTAGTCTCCTCAGCTGTGTTGACTGTACTATTAAGCCTATTTACTGCTTTTTCATTTTCAATTATATTTTTCATTTCTAAAAGTTTATTTCCTTTTTGCACAAGTTTATTTCCCTTATACATGATTATTCTTTGTAGTTTCCTTTACTCTCCAGATATTTTTCATCCTAGCTTTTCATTTTGACTCTGAAATGTTGGTTATTGTTCATGGTTCTTTATTCCTTGGAGAATTAATTGTGGGAAGTTTTTTGAGGGCTAGAATGTAGGCAAATTCTTCCAGATAGGATTTGAGTTTGGCAGGTGTCTGGGGGCCACCCCAGTCTGGACACTCTTTAAACTAAATGGGCAGCTTGAATTTTCTTATGTGAATTTGGGCAAAAACTATGCAAAAATTAGATTGTCATGACCAGTTGCCTCTTTCTTTCTTTTTTCTTTTCCTCTGCTTAACTTATTGCCAAAGCAACTAAGCATTTTCCCTTGCAGCCTTCAGTAAGGTGGGGGAGGGGGTGATAATTTTTCTTCCATTTAACCCTTAAATTGAAAGTGGAACCCTTTGGGGTCCAGATTTATGGGGGGAGGCCTGTTATTAGACCACCCACTTTGTCTATGTTCTACACGCCCTAATGAGAACTTGAAAATCACCACTCAAGACTCCACTTTGGCAAATGTCCTCAGGCCAAAAGGACATAAAGAAAACCCATGGCTTTCTATTACAGCTTCCAGCTTTCACTTAGATTCTGGCCTCAGATGGACTTACTATCTTGCAGCTCATCAGTGCTTTTAGGAAGATGTGTTTCTCTGTTTGTTTTCATGAGAATTTTTAGTCATTTTTTTCATGGGAAAATCGAGTCTGATACCTCCCTGTTATGTTACTAGGAATGACTCTCTCCCTGTGTGGCACAGTCAAGCTTTCTAAGTGCTTTCAGGCACCATTGAGGCCCTTTGGGCCTTGTTCCATGTGGATTTTATAAACATAAATTGAAGCCAATGGCCAGATATGGAATATGGACTAAAGGTTCCCTGGGCCCATTAGCGAGAACAGATGGGCTCATCACCACCCCTCTATCCCCCGCCCCCCACGGAGAGGATAGAATCAGCACAAAGAATTTTGGAAATTGAGGGAGTTGCTAGCAGAGTAACCAGCATTATGTTGCCTCCTTTTATACACATGGCATATTTAACGAGAAAACAGAATTTAAATGCTGTATGAATGGTCTTCACTAGTCTTTGTCTTTTGATGAGTGATTGAAATAAGTCCCCCAACTGTGGCCATTTGTTCATTTGCAAGCATAGAGTTTTAAAATGCTATCTAGGGCAACTGTTCACTTGTGGTGGGATGGTCCATTAAAAATACAGATGGCTGTTAGATGGATTTTATTAAGTTTAAACCCAGAAGGAATTTTCAGCAGATAAGAAAATTAGATGATAATTTAAAATAGTGTAACAAATACGAGAATCACTTTAGTATATAAACGTTCATAAGTGCTGATAAGATATAAGTATTTGAAGAAACACCCAGGCAAAATTTTACCTTATTTTTTTCATCTTTCTCACAATTGTGTATCTCACTCTAGAGTTGGTATTCATGAGTTTGAGGAATGCTTATGTGTGCTTTGCCATCTTAAGAAACACACAGCAGTTCCCAAAGGTATAATTTCATGAGAAAAAAAATACTACTCACAAAATGAAGATATACTAATAGGTAAAAGGAATCCTATAATGACCTCTGAGAAAAAAATGTCAATTACCATGAACATAATCGTAGCTGCTTGGGGCTAGAGACAGAAAAGACTAACTCCAGCTTTGCACTGCATAGTTTATCCTTTTCCAAGGGCCTGCCACATCCACTGTCCTCTTCTGACTAAAGAAGCAATGGGCAGATTTGTATCTAAATTTCCAAAATGTGGATCATGAAACTCTGTAGACTTGGTTACTACTGATGGAACTGGGGATGACATCCAGACATGAGAAAGACTTAAGATGATGTCATCCTGCATGAAGAACCCTGCCCAGTAGGGCCGTTTTATTCTTGGTGGTCACTTTAACAAACCAATAAGGTCTTTTCTGAGGAGACTTCATGTAAGATAAGAAAGAGCAAAACAGACAGTAGAATAGAACAGAGAAGAGGCTCTGTGCAGAAAGCAATGAAGCGATAGAAGCTATGAACTGGCAGAAATCATGAGGTAGAATGGCAAGCAGAGACAGGCAATTTAGAGTGGCCACAGAAAATGGAGGGGGAAACCTGTAAAGAAAACTGTCCGGTAACAGTGTTATTGTTGGGATGCTAATCTTGGTGTAGTGTCATAAATGGTGTCCAGTTCTCCATGAAGGCTACTTGCTTGCTGCATCTTTTTTTTTTAAATCTTAAACTACTCATGTATCATTGCAATAAACTTTCATTACTTTAAAAAATATGTTTCTGGGCCATTGCTTTGCTAAGCACCAGCCAGGCCATGTGCTCGTTTAGCTATGGTTGCCATGTTTTTTTATCTTTGGCCCCTTTCCCTACCTTGGGGAGGTGAATCTCCTCTCTTTCTCTCTCTCTTTCTCTTTCTTTCTAATTTACTTTCTAAATAAACTATATTTCCCAATGTAAAAAAAAAGTTTCTGTTTTATAATAACTGAAAGATATTAATTAAACCAGTTCTGATGGCAAATGGACAATGACCAGATGGGCATTTAAACAAATTTTTCATGAGCAAATTAGTGAAGATGGCATGGCAGGTATATATTTTGAAATCCTCTCCTCTTCTTCAAACAAAAAAGTTACACATATACACACACACATATACATATATATCATAAATATATATGTGTTAAGCATTTAAAGAGAGAAAAACATGAAAGTCCTAGGTACAATGAAAATCAGGTTGCGTATGTCTAGAACTGAAGTTGAACTAAACTTCAGCAACACAGCAACTCTCACAGGACTAAGAAGGCCAGAGTCCAGGTGAAAAGATGGGCAAGGATCCTGCATGTCCTACTCCTCTCTGTTCATGGAAAACACAAGTGCTCTGTGTGAGCTGGGGGACTATGACCAGCTTCGTTGCCTTAAAGCAAATAAAAGGAAGATGCAAAAAGTCATGCTCATTTTCTGCCTGAGGCCCACATCTTAGGGAATGAGGAAGAAGTACACTTGGTCCTACCAACGGGACATGGCCAAGTCTCCTTTGTCTCCAGGGACAGGAATGGTGATAGCCTTAACGTGACCTTGGGAAAGAGCCTTGAATAAGCAGCTGGATGGAGGCAAATGGAAAACTGCTGGATAGAGAAGTGTGAGCTCAGAGTCAGAGAGGAAAGAAAAAAAGACAAAGAAGCAAACAAGATCGCACCACTGTACTCCAGTCTGGGTGACAGAGAAAGACTGTAGCAAAAAAAAAAAAAAAAAAAAAAAAAGACAAGCTTTCACTCAAACTGACCAAAGGGTGAAATTCTAAATCAGAAACACAGCACTTACCTGAGTTTCCAGCCTCTTAACCTGGCTTCCAGATTTCAGATTTGCCAGCACCCATCCTATGAGCTTAAATTTAATTCTTAAAACAAGCACCTATTTATATCTATCTATCTATCTGTCTGTCTGTCTGTCTGTCTGTCTGTCTATCCATCTATCCATCCATCTAATCTATCTATTGTATCCTATTGGTTTTGTTTCTCTGGATAACCCTGACTAATATGATAGGTATGGATGATAGATGATAATAGATGGAGAACCTGTAACACGGGTCCAGTTGGAGTCCACACACACACACACACACACACACACACACACACACACACACCAAAATAAGATACAGAGAGGGAAAAGGAGAGGAAATTTCTAGTCTGTGGTTATGCCAAAATCTCTAGTACCCTGGTATGTTGGCACTCTTTTTCCTGAAAACCTGCCTTTCCACAGAAAGCCATTCTTGGGGTCAGCTCACTTGCTGGAGTTTCTCTAATTTAAATTTAAGTCTGTGTTAAAAGCAGCTACTCTAGTTCCCCTGTCTGTGGTGAGCATTAGAATATTCCAGAATACTCTGGTCTTGGTAAAAGAAGTTTTTTGGCACCTTCAAGGCTAAAAGGCCTCATTGGTCAGAGTCAGCATTAAATGGATGCTTAGGAGGTCTGAAAACTCATTGCTCTTCAGATTGTTTACTGTGACCTTTGTTTTCATTTTTATTTTTCTCTAGCTTCCACTTTATACCTTTTTCTTTTCTCCAGATGAAGAAGGGTTCTGAAGGCACTTGGAAAACTTTTATTCATTTCAAGGAGTGCTATACCCTGCTTCCCTGGAAGACAGGTCCAGTTAATGGAGTAAGTTTAGGAGGTGCCTGAGAAACACTTCTTTAGGAAGGATTCACAACAGTGCTGGGTGAGGCATCAGGAAGGCAAAGATGTAAGATCACCCATTCCTTGAGAAAGTTGAAGTTCTCCAGTGAAGACAGACCAAGGAACAGAACATTTTGATACACCGCGATGAGCATGGTAGGTAGGCAGCCCTTAGGAAAGACCCAAACTCATCTCTGGGACTGAGTGAGTGAGGGCATTAAGGCTTCTGGAAATTGAGTCACACTTGACCTGATGGAAGTGCAAGAGTTCCCAGGTTAAGTTTTACCAGTTCACTTAAAGGTCAAGGGTCTTTTTTAAGCCACTTAAAACTTGCTCTGATCACTATTTAGCTGGAATTATTTGGTCCTCAAATTTAACAACTATATCATAGCAGTGAATTGTGTAATTGGAACAGTTGAACCCTTTGCTTTCAGTCCATTAAGTTAGTCATGAAAACCCCCAAATAGATTTAGCACATTAGCCAGATTTGTATAACGTCTTTATTTTAGGGAAGTCCAAGCTGTATAGACTGTTTCATTTATTCTCATATCGAATATCACTGAAAGGTTCAATTTGGTGCTCAGTGACATTCTGCAGGCAACATTTCCAAAGTTAAAACTGAAAATAATGGATGTGACATTTTTTCCAGGAAATCTTTACAATACCCACCTTGAACCTTTAGAGTACTAAGCAGTTTTAGACTGTATCAAACCTGCCAGTTTCTTGTAATTGGACCTCTGAATATTTCAACTGGACAAAGTGTCAGGAGACATGGGTTCCTCCAGCTGGCAAGAGTTCAGAGGAAGAAGGGAGACAGAGAAAAAGAGGGAGAAAGGGAAGGAAGGAGGGAGAAAAGAGGGAGGAAAAGAGAGAGTGAGAAAGAGACAGAGACAGAGAAAGTGGCTGATCATAAAAAGAACCCCCTGACCTCATTATTGATGAAAAGTAATTGAAGGAATTAAATCAATTCCTTTCTAAAGAAGCGCTGTGTTATAGCGGGAAAAGCTTGGATTAGAATCTGAGTTTAAATGCCATTTCCATCACATACTAACTACAATCTTGGGCAATTAAACTGAACTTCAGTCTAATTATCTGAAAACACTGGCTTGATAAGAGCACCTAATCTATAGAGTTGTCATGAGGATTAAATTACTTAAAGTGTGTAAAGTATTTAGAAGGGTTGCTGCTTAACACATACGTTATAATAATATTATTATTATTAGGTTCTCTGCCTTTTCCAGCTTCCTATGGTTCCAGATATGCCTTGGCTTGTGACCTTGTCACTCCAATCTCTACCTCCATGCTTACATTCCTCATCCTCTTTGTCTTTTCCTCTGTGTGTCTCTTATGAGGGCACTTCTCTTTGGATTTAGGGCCAACCTGGATAATCCAGCGAAATCTTCTCATCTCAAACCGCTTAACCTAATTACATTTGCAAAGATCCTTTTTCCAAAAAGGAAACATTCACAGGTTCCAGGGATTAGGGCATGGTTATATCTTTTTGGGGGACTACCATTCAACTCACTACACATATATTCGTGTGTGCATATACATGTTTTATTCACATACAACACAAAGTATAAGCAACATTTTTGTTTTCAGAGAATGCTTGCAGGCAATAAAAAATTCAAGACAGTTCCAGGTAGTGAGTGACATGTGCTGACTTTTAGTCATAAAGACAGCAAGGTGAGGTGGTCAGGCATATGGAAAGTGCACTGAAAGAGACATCAGATGACCTAAAATCTACTTCAGTGCCTGCTACATACTAGGTGCTTGCCTTTATCAGTTTTCCTTTTCTTAGCCTCAACTGTCTTTAAAATGAGATGGTTTGGACTTTCATGCCCAGGGTGTTATAAGGACCAAAATAGATAAATCTACTGCTTTCTACTGACAGAAAACTTTGATAACGCAACAAAAATCTCCATTTGGGACTCCCCCTCTTCCTCTACAGAAAAGCCACATCCTCAGTCAGGATTCCCTGACTCTTCATTCAGGCCATGCTTCTGGCACCTCCTCTCAGGGATGCCACACTTGGCACACAGTGTGAACTACAGATGCATCTTGTCATCGTGTCTAATGCCTGTCTCCCCCACTAGACCGAGTTTCCTGAAGGTAGAGACTACATTTGCCTAGGACTGAGCACAGCACTTGGTGCACAGTAATCACTCAATACTTGTGGGATTGGAGAAAATACGTGCTTCTCAATAGCATAGCCCTCAGTGATGTCTATTTTGTGGAAAATGAAATACATTCTAGCCCTACTATGAAACTTGCTGCTGCAACAAGTATACATTTGTCACAGTGAAGTTGTTGAATAAATGAAGGACTAGAATGAAAAATGAGCCTAAGTTGTTAATAACATTATATTAACAAGGAAATAAAGTCACTTGAAGAAAGCGTAGTTTCAGAATAACTTAGTATGAAGAAAGGTGTCTTTTATTTCTAACAATTCATGATTCTTATGGCACAATATTAAAAATACTAAATATTAAATATTTATAAGGCACTTTGTATTTTCCCAAAGCGTTCTCATGTATTTTCTCTTAGTACATTCGTAAAAGGATGGTAAGACAACCACTTAATATTTGATAATAAAAAGCTATATTGCTCATTGCTAACTACAGGAAAAGAGCCATGCTGGTCAGGAGCAATTTATTTCTCAGGGAATTTCAGACGCATGGATGAACTGACATCATCCTCAGAGGTGTACTCACATTTGAGACCGTTGTTGATTGGAGGGCACTTAGAAACGTGGTTATTGGAATAAGGCTGTTCCTGATTGATAGCTTTCAGAAGAGGGTAAAGGTGATTGGTTGACTTGCAAAAGTGTGTTTATGGAGACAATTTGCCTTTGATTAGCTGAATAAGTGTAAAAACAATTCTGATGACCAGTTATTACCATGGCTACAAAATAGTCTTTCCCTAAGTTAGGAAACTTCTAACAATTCTCACTGTATATAGGGACTTGTTCAAATCAATTCAGTCAACAACTATTTAGTACCCATTATGTTTTAAGCAAATACAAGAGGATATAACAAAGAATGTTCTTGCTCTTATATCCAAGTAAGGGAAACAAAGAGGTAAATGGAGAAAATATTATGATGATAAGAGATAAGGAGAATAATCAGACAGGTGAGGGGGAGATTACCACAAGGTGGAGAAGGAAGGGTTTTTTTTGTTTTTAAATTTAAATAGATGGACAGGAAAGGGCTTACAGATAAGAAACATGTGAGCAAAGACTTGAAGGAAGTGAGAACATGAACTAGGCTCATAAGTCTATAAATACAAAGGCCTTCACTGAGGTTCAGAAAGGTAGAAGAGGGAAAGAAAATGCGAGATCTTCTTAGTTCTTGTGCAATATTGTGAGGATTTTAACTTTCGCTCTCATTGAATTGGTGATCCCATAGGAAGTTTCTGAGCAGAGGATGAATGTGTCTGATTTATGTTTTTGAGGGTCACTCTGACTGATGGGTTGGTTGAGCATATTTTGAACATAGGTGTTATGGGATGAATTGTGTCTTTTCCAAAATATGCTGAAGTTCTAACCTTACCTTACTGTGAATGTGACCTTATTTGGAATCAGGGTCTTTGCAGTTGTAATCAAGTTAAGATGATGTCATTAGGTTGGGCCCTAATCCAATAGTACTGATGTATTATAAGAAGAAGGACATGTGGACACAGACACCCAGGGAGAACTCCATGTGATGACAGAGGCTGGGATTGGAATGATACAGCTGCAAGCCAAGGAATGCCTAAGATAGCATACCATTGTCAGAATCTAGGAAGAAACAAAGAAAGTCTCTGCCCAGAGTCTCGGAGGGTCCTGCTGATACCTTGAGTTTGGACCTCTCACTCCAGATCTGAGACAATACATTTCCATTGTTTTTTGTTGTTAGATTAGAAAATATAGTTTATTTAGAAAGTAAATTAGAAAGAGAGAGAGAGAGAGAGAGAAAGGAGATTCACCTCCCCAAGATAGGGTAAGGGGCCAAAGCCAAGAAGCCTGGCAATAGCCATAGCTCAAAAAGCACGTGGCCACACCAGAGTCTAGTAAGGCAATGGCGGTGGAAATAGGTCATTGTTAGGCCTATTTCCACTGTTTTAAGCCACCCACCTTATGGTACTTTGATATGGCAGCCACAAGAAACTAACACAGTTGGCAAGGGGAGAAGCAAAAAGACTCATGCGATAAGCATCAGACATAGGTAATAGCCACTTGGGAGATGTTCATGGCTCAAACCAGAGTGTTAGAAATGGAGTTGGTGAGAAGTGGTCAGATTTCATATATGCTTTGAAGGTAGAACCAACAGGATTTGCTGAGGGATGGAATGTGAGGTGTGAGAAGACAAGAGTCAAGGATGATTCCAAGGTTTTGGACCTAAGCAACTGGAGTTACTACTTACTAAAATAAGAAATATTTCAGAAAGGGGAAGGGGTAAAATTTGGAAATTTGGTCTTCAAGTTTGAGATGTCTAGTAGATATCAAAGTGGAGATGTCAAACACAAACTTAACTGTATGGATAAAGTTCTGAGTTAGTGTATAAATGGCATTTAAAGGCATGAAACCCAGAAAGATCTCTGAGATTCCAAAAATAAAAATAAAATAAAAATGAGTCAAAGATTGAGCCTTGAGGTGGAAAAGATAGATATTGCACATTACAAACAAGAAAACAGAGATTTGAAAAGTTAAAGAACCTGCCCAAAGAAAAGTAACTAGAAGTAATGCCAGGATCCCAAATTAGTTCTTCTGCTTCCAAATTCTTTCTTGTTTTTTAAAGTGCAGTGTCTCTTGTGTAAACTTTCTGTAACAGGCTACGTTTGATCAATGCAAATTGGTTCTAAGCTATTCTCTTTCTTACTGTACCCCTTTGAAAGATGTAATATCTAAATTAAATTAAATTTTCAGCTATTTTATAGACATGACTTTTTCTTCTGGCCTTCTATAATAGCCTACCTTGCCACTTGGAACCTGAGACAATCTAAGTAAACTCCATCAGTCACAGACCTAATTCTGGACTTTATTAAATAAAGTTATGCTTTGAAAGCTTTATCTGATGGCATCTTATTGATGTTACCCTCATTCTCATTTTGGGAATAGGTTTATTGTATATTGTCTTGGGCAGTTACTATCTTAAAATATTTTTGGTTAGGTGCTCTATGAAGTTTTGTTGAATCAAATACATTTCACATTCCTGCTTGGTAGTGTCATTGTGCAGTTTTTAAGTTGCACACCACCATAGCACATAAAAAATTCTTTCTTCCAAAAATAGAAAGAGCAGATTCCAAAAGAATAACTCCTAGAATGTTAGAATGGAAAGAGACTTTATAAATCACCAATTTTCACTCCTTCAGTTTCGAGCTAAGTAGAGTATCACATTTGAGAAAACTGAGGCCTAGAGGAGTTTGGATAACCCACCCAAGACAACACCCTGTGTATAAGACTGCTGGGACTGGAATTCTGATCCCCAATGCTGAGGTTCCATCCCCCATGAGAGAATTGAGAAAAAGGAAAGTAAATCAATGCCCTTGACTGATACCCTCAAACATTTGTTTATAGTCTAGATTTAGAAGAGAACAAAAAAAAAAAAAAAATCAAGAGAGAAACCAAAAAGGCAAAATTTTCCCAATATTTGGGACTAAAAGTGTTTTAAGGAACAGCACAGCCAAAGCATAGGAAGTAAACTTTATCTTCAACTCATCCTGCCTCCATTTCCTCTTCTCTAAGACAGAGATGAAAAATAATGGGATTGTTTTGAGGATTGAATGTAATAACACATGGAAAACGTTTAAATAATACTTGGCATATGGTAAGAGATTAATTCATGTTAGTTATTATCATTAGTTTTAAAAAAATAACAAAGTCAGAAAACTTAGGCTGAACCCTAGCTTTTCTACTAGTCTTGTAATCTCAGACAAATCACTAAACTCTGAGCCTTATTTTCTTCACCGTATAATGGGATCATAATTCTTTTTCTGTGTTCTTCATGGTAATGACAAGCATGAAGAAAAAATAAGAATGGTAAATGCAAGGGTCCTGAAAGTGAGAATTGGTTTTTACAAATTCTTATTTCCATATCTTGTCTGTATTGTTCTCTCCTCATATACTTTGTCTGAATACATTTTTAACCATAATATTGAAAGAATTAAAAGAGCTTGTTTTGATATAGAAGAAAAAGAAAAAAAAGATGCTGTTATTAAAAACCAAATATTAAAAGTCTAAAGACTGTGACCTAATAAATTATTTTATATCAAGTGAAACCTTCCTAAAGTACTTAGCCAAAGTATTCACTAATGTAGTTTTCCTAGTACAGTGACAAATCTAATCAGCTTGCTTTTCTGTTTTTTAAGCAGTTGGAGGAATTTTACAAAATGTTAAAATTAAACATTCTGAGGGAATGTGTAATTGTGAAACTTTTCTTTATTGTGACATTTTTAAATACAAAGTGGGACAAGAAATAATTTTTATTAACCAGTGAATAATTAGGAATCAGAAGCCATGACGATTGTTTTTGAATACCATTTGAGTTTTCTCTAGGTGCTTTGTTCATTTATGCTTTATTTATTTCATCTTTTAAGGTACTGTTGATTTTTAGCTCTTCGACCCATGACAAAGAATTATGAGGCTTGAATTCTAATAGTTCCCCTGAGTTAGTAACAGAATATTAACTATTTTGAGATTATTACCCTTGTGAAAATGCTATTTTAATTGAACGAAGGAAACATAATTAAAATGACAAAACACAGGATGTTTTATGGCATACTTCTTACATATTTATAGTCTTACTTTTCAATGATAGCTTCATTATATTTTTATGTGTAATCATCTTCACAGTTTTAAAAAATTTATCACTTTATAAGTCAGGTTACTGGTGCCTAATGAAAAATTTCACAAGAAATTTCGAGTTAAGTAAATATGTCACACATCACACACATCAGATCTCTGTATTAATTTTTAAACAAAAAGTCATCTCCTTAAAGGAAGCTGGTAATAAATGACAGATAAAGCTGGCAGGTTGGTAGTTTGTTACCAAGGTAAAACTGTGATGTAAGTAGTATGTCTTGAACTTGTCTGTTTGTATTGCTGGGCTTGTTTCCCATGTTCCTGGTTTCCCCCTCAGATTTCTTTTGGCAAGTAGAACCTTCTCTCCTCTCAGCCTCTCCTCCCTCTCAGTTTTATCAAAATATGGACTAAAGAAGAGCTTTGATTTCAGTCCATTTTTCTCTGTGTGAATTGAAACCAATAAATGATTTATCCTGTGGTTATTTACATTTTAAGTCTTAGCAATAAGTAGTGAAAAAAGTGCTTTCTTCTTGTAACCTACATTTACATCCTTAACAGGTGGATAAAGCATATTTTTAAGTACAATCAAATCTCCTCTAGTGCTTCAATGATGACACATTTAATGTTCAAGATGGGTCACAATGGCCAGGACCACAGTGAACACTCCTATTTGAAATTCTGGTGGGATAGAGAGAGGAAATAGGAGAATAATTTTTGTCTTTGCGAAACAGACACTTATTTGAGAAATCGTCAAGAATCTTTGAGAGCATATTTAGTTTTGATTGAAACTCTAAGGTCTTTTTCTCTTGAATTTTATCTTTTAGACAGACAAGAACGAAGATCTGTATCTTCTTTAGTTGCTTATTTTATTGAGAAAATCTTTATGTTTTGCTTATGTGCTCGTTCTTCCTAGAGACCAATAATAGTTAGGGTTGTAATATTTAAAAGAGAAATATTCAAGAAGAATGACCCTGTAAGTATAGGTCATTTGTTTGGAAGGCATAGCTATCATCTTACCAACTAGATTGCCTCTGATAGAAAAATATGTTTCGATGGAAAGGAAAAACACACTATATGGCAAATGATTGTTGGAAAACCAAATATGAAATCTGAGTTATTTGCAAACCAGAAAACTCAATATCTATGTTCTCACCACTAGTTTAACTCTGCCCCCTTGTGCATATTGGATGCATTGAGATGGAGCCAACAATCTTCATAAGAAATAAGGCAGGGTCAGCGTCTCTCCTTAAGGGATTTGTTAAGGATGTCCTAGAAAAATTATTTACAATATGAATTTCTATATCTTATAAAATAACAGTATAATGGTATTCCTTAAATAATTAGACAAATAGCTTTCTATGGAAAAAAATTTTAAAACTACATTAAAATAATATTTAGGAATAGAACATCTCCTAAAATTAGAATAACCTTTACACTTTACAATGAAATTGATATTCTAAGGATCAACTTGTGCAATAGACCACACAGTGAAAAGACATAAGTCTATACCCTGTTGATTCTTGGGTGAATTTCCTGTCTTTCTTCTATGACATTCTCAGTTAAGACTATGCTTACTGAAAGAGAAAACATTTTGACTTAAAATTCTAACTTTGCAAAAAAAATTTTTGATTTTATTCTAATATATTTACTGTAGTAACTTTAAATATGAAAGAACTCTTTTTAAATTTTTTTAAAGATGTGGGGTGCAATTCAGGATTAGGGATGCAAGTGGTCATCATACAGGTAAAATTTGGGCCTCCCTTTGGTCCCCACTTTGCCTGGTTTGAGATCAGGTACCTTTATTGGTGTTGTGTTCCACACCTACCCAACCCCGGCAGTATTCCACTACTGCCAATCCCTTTCTTATAGTATTATGGTAAATGTTCAGGATCCTCTTATGAGAGAGAACATGTGGTACTCAGTTCTTTGTTTCTGTGATAGATCACTGAGTATTTATGATAAACTCTAAATCCATCCAATTTGCTGCAAAGTCCATACAAAAGAACTCTTAAGTCCTCATCAAAATCAACTCTAAAGTACTTAATTAACTTTTAAAGTTAATTGACTTTTTTTTACAACAAAAACATTAGCAGTGTACTGAGGAATTTTTGATATATGTAGAAATAAAATATACAACAATAATAGTGCAATCTGGAAGAGGCTTTAAATAAAATTAAACTGTTGTGACATTCTTATTTTACATATGAAGTCATGTAATATTAACTTAAAGTTTACTGTGATAAATTAAAGATGTATAATGTAATCCCTTCATATATATGATATATAACATACATATTTTTATTGATCAAATAGATTTTTATTGACATATTTCCATTAAAAACCAATAGAGGAGATCGAATATTATAAAAGTATTTAATCAATCCAAAAGAAAGTAGGGGTGAGGATTAAATTAATAAAAAACAACAGAAACAGAAGGAACAACTAGAAAACATATGACAAGATGATGGATTAAACAAAACCCTATTTATAATTATGTTTAATAAAAATAGTCTAAAACTCTATATAGAAGACAGATTGTCAGACTTGATACAAAAGCACACACAATCATATGTTTATAAGATATTTCCAATAAATGTATAACAGATCAAATGGAAACATATGGAAAAAAATATACTATTCAAGTTCTAATCATGTAAGTTTATATCCTATATATCAATGCACAAGTTAAACTTCAAAGATTCAAAGAGATGTGCATAGCTGTAGGTAATAGGGGTCATTTCACAGTGATAAAAGGGCCAATTGTGTGTGGTCTATTGCACAAGTTGATCCTTAGAATATAATTTTCATTGTAAAGTGTAAAGGTTACAAAGAAAACTACAAAACACTGCTCAAAGAAATCAAAGGGAATACAAACAAATGGAACAATATCCCATGCTCATGGATTGGAAGAATCAACATTGTGAAGATGTCCATCCTACCTAAGGCAATCTACAGATTCAACGCAATATCCATCAAATTACCAGCAACATTCTTCTCAGACCTAGAAAAAACAACACAGGAATTCATATGGAAACACAAAGGACCAAGAATAACCAGAACAATCCTCAGCAAAAAAACAAAGCAGGTGGTATCACACTACCAGACTTCAAACTTTACTATAAAGCTACAATCATCAAAACAGCTTGGTATTGGTACAGGAACAGGCATATAGACCAATGGAATAGAATCGAGATTCCAGAAGCAAAACCTC
>CAUYQG010080089.1:0-19582 GCA_963574415.1 Tarsius wallacei
TCGTCAGTCTCATAGGTTCAGAAGCTCAGTGTTGTTGGTGCATCCACGGCTGATTGGACGCTTGGGAATAGACCTGCAAAAACCACGTTCATCAGAGACTGAAAGCAAAATAAAATGTGAAGACTTTCCAGGAACATGTCAATTCTTATCTGCTCCCAGACTAAATTAGTCATCCAAAAGACTCGGTCTTATGAAGAGGACAGAATGAAAGGAAGTGGGAAGATTCAGAGGGGAGATTTCACACGAGCCACGAAGGCCGGATGGAACAGCTCCGCCCCACGACGGCTCCCTCTCTCCAGCTGTGGGAAAACCCCTGACCTTGGGCCCAGTGCCTCTCTCCCTTGGGCATAACGGAGGCACGCTGACCACTTGCAGACATGGATTTCTTTTCTTATGTCTCTATGGGCCTCATTCTTTCTGGGAGACATTCTTTCTCAGACATATTCATGAAAATCTTTACGCCACTGCTACTTTTCTCTTCAGGAATGCTTTCTGGAGATTCTGCCATGATTAGAGTGTTGTTTTTCCAAGTCCCTGGCTATCCATTACCACCTGGATTTATAAGGCATCTTACCCCTTAGAAAATTTCCACATAATTCACTGATTTTGCCCATTCATCTCTCTAGCCACCCAGCCACCCACCCATCCATCTAGCCACCCATCCTTCCTTCCTTCCATTCATCCGTCCATCCATTCATCCATCCATCCATTGATCTATCCACACATCCACCCATCTATCCATCTATTCATCCATCCATCCATCCTCCCTCTCTCCATCCATCCATTCTTCCTTTCTTCCATCCACTCATTTATCCATCCATCCTTTTATCTATTTATTCTATTTGATCTCTTTATTCAATAAATACCTAATATGTGCTCAACTCATACTAGAGGATACACAGAGGAGTAAAGTGTGGCTCTTGCCTCCAAGGTGCCTCAAAGGTGAGAAAGGAGACAGGAGCTAGGTTAGAGGCTAGCCCTAGACTAGACCAGGGAAAAAATGAGGACACTCTGACTCAGGTAGAACCAAGGTAAATATTGAAGAGGGGACAGATATCGGAGAAGGAGAGATGCTAAAGACAGAAAATGGATTTAGTGGCCACCCTGTGGGTGGGCAATGAGGGAGAAGGAGGAGACCAAGGTAGTAAAAGCGATCGCTAACTACTGAATATATATTTGTGTCATCACCATTATTATTTATAGCTGGCACTTATTGAGCACTTCCAGCATGCCAGGCACAGTTCTAAGCACTTTATAAGCATGAATTAATTTAATCCTCACAACCCAATGAGGTAGACAGTATCAAATGTCCATATTTCAAGCGAGGAAATAGAGACAGAGAGAGATAACATGGCAATACAGGTAGTAAGTGGTAGAGGTGGGGTAGTAAGTGGTAGGGGTGGGGTAACTCTCAGGTGTCCAGTTCAGTTCCAAGTGGGTGCCTCCCACAAAGACAGGAAACACGGGAGGAGGACACACAGATCCATTTTAGAAATGTGCAATATGAGAAGCCTGGGATAATTCCTGTGGAGAGTTCCAGAAGGGAGCTGTATGTGTAGGGGGGAGGCCAAGGAGAGCATCTGAGCTGGAAATACCCGTTTAGACACCACCAGCATCTCCATGTGGCAGTGGAAGCCATGGGTCTTGTGTGGAATATCAAGGGCAGGGCCAAGGTCAGGATCTGGGAGAAGATCCAGGAGTGGGGACTGTGGAGATGAGTGATCCAAGAGCTCAGACAAGAACCCGGAAGAAGTGGTGTCACAGAGGGCTAGGGAGTGAAGAGTTCCAGAAAGGAGGCAATGCTCAGTGCGCCACATGCCACCAAGAGAGCCACCCAGGAGGCCTGAAACTTAGCCCCCGAGCTAGACATTCAGGATGTTTGACAGCTAGTGGCTTTGGCAAGCAGCGTCTCAGTGGCATGAACTCCAGCTCTCAAAGCACTGGCATCAGTGGTTTCCAGACTCCTGAGCGGAAGACTCTCTTGGTAGTATATGAAGATGCAGCATTTTGAGACCCATGAACCTGGATTCATAAAGTTTGAGGTCAGGCCTAGAAATTAATTAAGAAAGACTAATTATTATTATTATTCAGGCTGTCTGCTGCCTGAATTTTTAAATAAGTTCTCCGCCAAGTGATTCTGATGCCAGTGGTTCATGGACTATATTTTGACAAGCAGGGCCCTAAAGGATTTCTTTTTCCAGCTGCCACAGGTCGTTTCCTGTTAAATGATCCACAACCTCCCCTTGGGAGATCAACAGTTGAGTGGCCAAGCTGTTCAGTTCACACCTGCCCCCAGGAGCCTTGCTCCACATGCCCTAGGAGGACAATCGTATTTCAGTGTTATGGTTAGCAAAACATTCATGCATCTTACACACACACACACTGACACTCACACAGAACAGGAGAGGAAGTCATTTATCCCTGACATACACTTACAAGGGGACCCCGGAAAACCTGGAATTTATTTGTAACAAATTGTGTATTTATTCTTAAATGTTTAAACTTGTCACCTTCAAAGTACTCTCCGCTTGATGCAATACACCTATTGAGATGCTTTTGCCACCACTCACGATCATTTTTGAATTCATCAATTTTGATGCCTTTGAGTGCTTCTGCCATTTTTTGTTTCACCTCTTCCACACTGGCAAAACGTTTCCATTTGAGGACTTTTTTCATCCAAGGAAACAAGAAAAAAGTCACTCAGGGTGAGATTAGGTGAATAAGGAGGATGGGGCATGGGGTCATACTGTTTTTGGTCAAAAGCTGCTGAACATTCTTCATGGTTTGAGCAGGTGCATTGTCGTGGTAGAAGAGTCAGTCACCTGTTTGCCACAACTCGGGAGGTTTCTTCTGCAATGAAGCCTCTTACAACAATGCTCGCTGGTTCACTGATGCCAGTGGGTTCCTAGAACACTTATCTAGTGGGAGAAACCTGTATTCTGGGTTTTTTTGGCTCTCCCTCATGCAAGTAAACACATGTGACTAATCCAAGGAAGGAGACTAGAATAATAAAAATGGTTCTATACTGCCAAGAGTAAGGTAAATACACTTAAATTTCTTCTGGGGGACAGAGCGTGGAAGGAACATAGAGAAAAAGGTGGCAAACTCAGCTTGGAGGAGCTGGCCAAGGCATCCCCAAGAAGGTGACATTTGAGTTGATCCTTGAAGGGTGAATAGGAGTCCATGAGGCAGAGAAGGGAGAAGGATTCCAGGCAGAGGAACAGTCAGTGCAAAAATATAGAGACAAGAAGGTACACAGTGCTTCCGGGAAATGTGAGCACCTTGGCATGGCTGGCATGGAGGAATTGGGTGGAAGGGAGGGAGTCCGAAGCAGATGGGGTAACAATGAGCCAAACTGAAAGGCAGATCGGGCGCCCTTGGGAAGGTCTTCAGTGCATGCTAAGGAGTTTGAGCTTGATCTTGCAAGAAACGGAGAGCTCACATGGTTTTTAAGTAGGGACTTGTGTTTTAGGTAGCTAAGGAATCAGTGGTGGGGAGGTGGAAGACCATTCCTCAGGCTACTCCAGCATCTGGCAGAAGGAGATCTCTACTAGGGAGAGAGTCCTAGAATTTACCTGTTACTTGCAGGCACGGCTTTTTTTTTTTTTAAATAGAGACAGGGTCTTACTATGTTGCCCTGCTGGTCTCCAACTTTTGGGCTCAAGTGATCCTCCTGCCTCGGCCTCCAAAAGTGCTGGGATCGTAGGCCTGGGCCAGTGCACCCAACCCAGACACAGCATCCGAGTTTGTTTCTTCTCAGCTGTGGAAACTGAAGACTATAGATTGGGAAATAAACCCCAGGGAATGAGGGGGGGGAGGAGAAATAACACTCAATTCCAACTCCTCAAATGGAAAAAGGAGAAGCATGACGTCTTCTTGTCTAAACATGTATTTAAAATAATCACAAAAAATAAAGTCCAGTTTTCACAGGGTGGGCTATGGGAGGAGAACCATAAATGACCAAAGAACAACAAAGTAGAAAAAATAAGCAGAGGAGAAAAGAATATAAAAACAGGAAGCCAGTGCGTTCCCCAGGAGGTCACTGGCAAAGGCCCAGGGGCCGCTTGTCTGCAGGTCATGGGCTGAAGAGAGAGAGAGCTGGGGTGCAGGTCTTACTCATAGCTTTGGGCACAGAACAGGGCAGAACTCAGCATCAATGCCAGACATACCTGGACAGCTCCAAAAACTGCTTCTGGATGGGATGGGGGCTGGGGTCAGTCTCAAGGCTGCCCGTCTGGAGTCAGAGACAGTCAGTTCAAGTCAGGAGCTGAGACCCAGCTCTGGGTCTCCATTTAGGGGCTGTGTAACACTGGACAAGGGTCTCCACCTCTCTGTGCTGGTTCCTCATCTGGGATTTAGTATGAGTGGCAAGTTGTCCATGCGTGGGTGGCCAAGGGACACATTGCAATCCAGCTGTGCACTCTGGTATGATGTGAAACCAGGAAGAACAAGTGTTTTATTTTTGAATTTACACCCAAACATTTTTCTGCCAGCCAAACCCAGAGTCCAGGGGACTGGGACCACTCAGAGAGGTTCCTTTTCCTCCTTCAGACATGGCAGCTTCATGGGTCGATGGGGGTCTTGGAGTGAGGGCTGTGAAGGTGCAGTGGACAGGTCAGAAAGACAGGCTGAAACCACCAAAGAAGAGTCTTGGATGCCGTGATAAGGAGTTTAAAGACCAAGTGTGGTGTCTTAAGCCTATACTACCAACACTTTGGAAGGCCAAGGCTAGAGGATTGCTTGAGCCCAGGGGTTCAAGACCAGCCTGGGCAGCACAGTGAGACCTTGTCTCTACCAAAAAATCAAAAAATTAGCTGGGCGCTGCGGTGTGTACCTACAGTCACATCTACCTAGGAGGTTGGAGGTGGGAGGATCACTTGAGCCCAGGAGATCAAGGCTGCAGTAAGCTATGATTGCAGCACTGCACTCCAACCTGGGCTACAGAAAGAGAATTTGTCTCAAAAAATAAAATAAAAATTTGCACTTGTCCTTGAAAGAGATGGAAAGGCCGATTTGCTTGAGACCATTAGCATCCCCAAGCTTTTCTCCTGGCTAGCTTCAGCCACTTGGGCAATGAACAACACCTGCTGCCATGGTGATCCCACCTCCTGGCACAGCGTGCTGTCACAACCACCCCGGGATGACTGCTGACTCCTATTCTGACTTCCATGATGCCCGCTGAGATGAGAAGGAGTCGAGATGGCTCCAGTGCCCATGTTCAACCCGCCCTAGACCCGCTGGGCCAGCCACTTGGCTGCCCAGAGGACCCAGGTCACCACACCAGGTAGGAGAAAGCTGATGGTCATGAGGGGAGTTTTGACCCATGAGAAACCCGAGACAGGGAGAAAGTGACAGCTAGATCCCTAGATCCCTGACTCTTCTCCCTAGCAAACTGTCCTGAGATGCTGGATTTCATGTGGCCTTCCCCGGAGGCTCCAGCATGGCTGGGCAAGCCTTTATCCTTTGCGGGCCATGGCCAGGCCTATAACACAGGCCTCCATGTTCGTGCCTGCCCTTCTCTACCTCCCTCTCCCTGCTCCCTGCTGCTGCCCTAGGATCACTTCTCTCCTCATAAAGCTTCAGTATGTGCTACCATTCCCCCCCCCTTTTTTTTTAAATAGGAAATGGGCTGCTATCCCACTGACCCTAGCAGGTGAGACACTGCCACATCGGTTATGTCCCTTTCCTTGCTCCTAAGTGTGTTAGAACAAGCTCAGACTTGTGATAATGATTTGGGCAGCAGAATCAAGAGGGCGTGACATCAAACAGACCAGGGTTCAAATCCTGGCCTCTCACTCACCAGCTGTGTAAACTGCTACTCTAAGACTCAGAGGACTCGACTGCTCTGAGTCTTAGATTCCTCTTCCGTGAGATGGAGACCATGAAACTTACTTCTTGAGTCAGCGATGATTGAATTAAACTAGATGATATACGTAGATCACTCAGCAAGTAGATTGCTGGGAGCCTCAGATGTGCTCAGGCAGGGATGCTTTTGCTGTCATGATTAGGAGCATTGAAGAACAGGAGCCTGGGAGGTCTTTGGATCAGTGTCCCAGAAACAGCAAGTGCAGAGGGAGGGATTCAGGGACTCGAGTCTGTGGGAAGGGCGCTGATGGTGGTGGCTGCGGCCATTCTGGAAGATTTCCCAGACTGGATTCTGAGCCATGGGGGTTCCCTGCTGCTGAAACATGGGGAGTGGCATGAATGGTAACCCAGGCCTCCCTGAAAGTGTTTCATCTGCAGGGCTATGCAGGCCCACTCAGCCACCCTTTTGGACCCCGGCTGGGAGCATGGCTGCCTCCTGCCCTGGACACGAGTCCTGCTGCCGCTCCTGTCTTTGAGTCATCCTCAGAAAGATCAGGCTGCTGGCCTGGCTTATGTTCACCCGTGGCCTTGGTCTTGGGGGCTGAAGGCATGATTTGGCAGGAGGTGGGGCCCAGGACCACCCAGGGTAGACGAGGTTGCTGCCCACAGCTTCAGCAGCCCACGGATGCCTTTGATGCCAGCTCAGATGTCAGAGGCAGGACCACAAGGTCATTGCCACATGTGCACGGTGGTGCTGTTGCCAGAACCCCATGTATATTTTTACCACTCCACTGTTATTGGTAACAGACCACTGGTGGGGAAGGAGAGGGGTAGGGGCTTCTACCCCGTCCCCATCTCTCTGTGTCCACACACCTGCCCCACACACGGCTGAAGCTGAGCAGTCAGGGTTGAGGAAAGAGAGGCAGGCTGCAGAATATTGTACTACAGGTCACAGACAGGCTTAAGGGAAGCTTTTGTGGTGTTCGGTTTTACTTCATTTCTTTATGTTTGTGATGAAGGGGGAGCTTGGATATGAAAAAAGCCGGAAGGAAAGAGAGATGAAACTTGGGAGACCAGAGACCCAGAGGAAACCTGGGAGGGGCTGAAAGCGTGGGCACAGGAGAAGAGATTCTGCTCTCTAGAAAGAGGAGATAGCTTCTTCTCTGATGTTGGTGGGGAGGAAGTGAGGGGGACAGACACAAATAATCTTGTAGGAGGGAGGCTGGGAGTGGAAGGATCTTGGGTTGGATGGCCTCGGCTTTCTCTGGGAACCAGAAGGCCATGCCATCTGCTGACGGGGAGGGGAAGTAAGGGTGAGGATTAGAGAGTGGGGGAAACTGAAGACTATGAATGTATGATTCTCCACCAGCAACATCAAGTGAGATTCAGGTGGGTGGAGGGTAGGATTAGCCCCAAGACTGCCACCTACGAATGGGACTAAACGGGCACATTTATGAAAGACCTCTCGCCCAGTGCCTGGGGTCTAGATAGTTACTAAGATTAGATCGTTCTCATTCCTCTCCCGAGAGCAATCAGTAGGTAAGTGGCTCCAAGAGTATTTAGTCACCATCAGGCTGTCCCACCCCACTTTGGTGCCACCTGCTTTCAGGTGCTGCAGGAGCAGATGGCCAGGAGGGCAACTCTGCCTCTCTGGCAACGATCACGCTCTCTGTGATTACCACACACAGAGCCCAGAGATGGCACATGGCCTAGACAGAGCAACCCCAGGTGGCCCAGGGTTTATGAGTTTGTGGTCCTCCATGCTGCAGGGTCTCAGCCTAGACATCTAAAGCTGGTCACAAGATGTCATTTGCCCCCTCTCTCAGGACCCAACACGTGGACAAGAAATGCCACCAATCTCCCTGGAGCCAAGGCCAGCTTTGGTAACAAGAGCTTGTTCTCAGGGGTCTTATTCACTGATGTACAACTGACTGTATCTGGGTTTCCACAAACTAATTGTTTTCCAAAACTCCCCATGGGGGGGAGATGGCTAGGGAACAGGCTGGCTTGGACATGGGCTTCCTGGCAGAAGATTTATTGCCAGAGAAATCAAATTTGGGTCACTTACTGTGTCCTATTACAGAAAATAGTTGAGTGCTTGGCCCCGCCCACCTACCCAGGATGCCATGAGCACAGATGCCAGCTACCCTGCTCCACCTTCCAAGAAGGATATGGGCCACGGGAATTCACCACATTCCCACCTTATGTTTTGACCACTTTGAATTTTGCTGCTCCGCTTGATTAAAAAGATAAGCGCAGAAAAATAAAACCAAAGAAAAACCCACCTATGCTTCATCTTTTGTCTCCAGATTCAACAACTCACCCCTTTCATGGAGGCAGAGTTGACACTTAAATCTTGTTCTGTCGTGGTCCTCAGTATGCCGCCATCTCGCGGCGGAAGAGGGTAACTGTCTGTTTGTGCTCTGGGGGTCTCATTCATTATTTCAAGTTCTGTATTTGTGGAGGGTCCAACCCGTGCCAGGCACTGAAAAGTAACTGCATTCATCTCTGTACACTAAAAATGAGGGTCTCCTGTGCCTTCCCCTGGGATTGGTGGTAACTGCCATTGTACACCCTGCCAGCCGCTGTACTGTAGGACGACGGTCTCACTGCCTATTCCATCGGAGACTTCACCCAGCAACTGGGAAGCTGAAAGGGGGAACAATGCTGCCTTGGGCTGCAGAATCCACGTCAGATGCATCCCAAGGTGACCTTTTCCGGCTGTGGCAATCTTCCAGCCCTACACATCAGTGGTTCTCAACCCTGGTTGCACATCAGAATCACCTGCAGGCTTTTAAAAACAACAATGCTCATGCCTCACCCCCAGAGACTCTGATTTCATAGTTCAGGGCTGAGGTGTTACTGTGTTTATAGCTCTCTGGGGATTCTTTTTTTTTTTTGAGTCAGAGTCTCACTTGTCACCCAGGCTGGAGTGCAGTGGCACACTCATAGCTACCGCAGCCTCGACCTGCTGGGCTCAGGTGATCCTTCCACCTCAGCCTTCCAAGTAGCTGAAACCACAGACGTGCACCACCATGCCCGGCTAATTTTAAAATTTATTGCCGAGATGAGGTCTCGCCAAGTTGCCCAGGCTGATCTTAAACACCTGGGCTCAGACAATTCTTTCACCTCTACCTCCCAAAGTGCTGAGATGACAGGCGTGAACCACCACTGTGCCCAGCTCTCCAGTTGATTCTAATTTGTAGTCAGGATTGAGAGATGCTGTGAACTTAGTATGGGTCAGACATCACCTTTGTCATTACTGTTATACCTGGAAGCATTACTCACCTTCCCCCCCCCACACACACACATACCCATACACTCTGCCCACTCACCACACTGAGACAGACATTGGAGCAGCACGGCCCCATCATCTAAGAACTTCATCTGTTCCAAGTTTCTAGGGGGGTCTTTGAGAAGCTCCATCAGTTACTCTTACAGATGATGACCAAGACGGTCCTTTTCTCACATTGGGCCAGTCTAAGGAAGAACCATTTGAAAGTAGGAGGGGGTGGGGAGGAAAGGACTTGAGAGAAGAAACACATTCTGGTCACCAAAAAATGTAAAGTAAAACTCCAAGGGGAAGGCTTGCAAAGTATTGGCAGTTTGAAAAGGTTTTTGTTTGCTTTTCAAGGGTTTAAAGTCTATGCTATTTCTGGGAATTATGAGGGGGACCACCCAAAATCTAGAATTATCTTTTGGAGGGCAGGCCTCTTGTAGTACAGGTTTCTCCACTAGGTAAGGATTCCAGGAACCCATTGGCATCTGTGGACCAGTTAGCATTATTGTGAGAGACTGCTTCAGCGTCAATGAAATTTTTTGGAGGTTCTCAATGCATTTGAAAGCATGCTCATTTCATGATGCGTGATTTACTAGCACACCTGCCCATACCACACTGAGTGTTCAGCAGTTTTTGACCCAAAATGGCATGACCCCCATGCCCCGCCCTCCTTATCACCCAATCCCCCCCAACCCCAAG
This sequence comes from Tarsius wallacei, assembly GCA_963574415.1. NCBI lineage: Eukaryota > Metazoa > Chordata > Mammalia > Primates > Tarsiidae > Tarsius > Tarsius wallacei. The sequence continues at coordinate 9,785 of CAUYQG010080089.1, forward strand.
TGGCTTGCTTTTTGTTTCCCTGCATGAAAAAAGTCCTCAAAGGGAAATGTTTTGCTGATGTGGAAGAGGTGAAACAAAAATGGCAGAAGCACTAAAAGGCATCAAAATGGACAAGTTCAAAAACTGTTTTGAGCAGTGGAAAAAGCATCTCGATAGGTGTGTTGCATCAAACAGAGAGTACTTTGAAGGTGACTGAAGTTTCAACTTGTAAGAATACACATTTTAAAATAAATAAATTTCAATTTTGGGGGTCCCCTCCTTGCAATGTTTGTTTTTGGGAGTGTGCCCATGCCAAATATTATTCTATGCTTATTAGGAAGTATCACATTGATGGGGACACCGTAAAGAGGACGAGCTGTGGGTTCCCATGCTCCCCACAGCTCATCTGGCTCTGAGAGACTTAACCTGAGGTCATCATGGACCAGTTTTCTGAGCTTCTGGGTGTCATCCTGGGTGGAATAACTAAGACTTGGCTAAGTGAACTTCTGGGGAGTTGGGTAGGGCATGAGAGAGTCTTGTGTGACAGACCTGTCCCTGTAAGTGGAGGTGGAGTTTCTCAAACACAGGAGAGGATGCACACCTGTCTTGGGCATTTTCTGCTGTGATCACAGAGTACCACGGGTTGGGTAATTTACAATGAGCAGAAATGTGTTGGTTCAAGCTTCAGGAGTCTGGGAAGTCCAAGACTGAGGAGCCAGCATCTGGCAAGGGCCTTCTTGCTACATAATGATATGGAAGAAGGCATCACATGGGTGACAGAGAAAAAAGGGAGTCAGATTCTTTTTTTTTTTTTAAATCACGGAGACAGGGTCTCACTATGTTGTCCAGGCTGGTCTCAAACTTCTAGGCTTAAGCAGTCTTCCCACCTCGGCCTCCCAAAGTGCTGGGATTATAGGCATGAGCCACTAAGCCTCGTCCAGACTTATCCTTTTATAAGGAAGCCTCTCCTGTGATAAAGAACCCGATCCCATGATAACAGCATTAATCCATTCCTGGGGGCAGAGCCCATATAACTTAATCATCCCTTAAAGATCCCACCTTTTCACACTGTTGAACTAGGAATTAAGTTCAACACATGCTTTTCTGAGGGACACATTCAAACTATAACAATACACCAGAGAGGAAAGTTTTATTTCTCTGAAAGGAAGGCCGATGTAAGGTCAAAGGAACAAGATTAGGAGCTGGAGGATACTACCTAAAAAGTCTTCCATGAAATATTTAATGTATTGGTTGGTTTTCCTTGGGCTCACAAGAAAAATGGTTTTCATGGGCATTTAAACTTCTCTCTCTTATATGTTGTAACTTCTTTTAATTTTGCCAACCTTGAATAAAGTCGGGTATATTGGTGAGCTTTTGTGTGGTAAGGTGGAGAAGAGAGAAGAGACACCCTCACGGCCTCCCCCGCTACCACCCATGTAGACCCCTGCACAGGAAGCAGCAGGGCACTGGGGGCAGCTTGCCCAGGGATGGTCTGAGCTGGGACCCACTCGGAATCCAGAACTGCCAAAAGGGAACACACTCAAAGAGACAGAGGCCAGGGGAAGACGCAGATATGGGAGGAGACAACTTCTCTGCTAAATACAGATGGAGGTGACCCTTAAGAAGGAAGGGAAAGCTGCCACTTGGGTTACGGCATAAATTCCCTCATTACTGAGATAAAGGGCAAAGAGGCGGGTGGCTGACTGAGAAGGCTGGTCGCGAGATGTTGTTTTGAAACCATTTAGGGTAGTAGCAGGATATTCAAATAGAGACCTCCCTTAGATATGAAGACCTTTGTGGAAAAAGGAGAAAATTTTCAGACCAGATTTTAAAACTGGAGAGTCAGAGCGTTGTGAACATCACCCAGGTATGATAGGTTTTGAGGTCATAGGTCACATCCTAGCCCTTTATTCTTCACACGAGGAAAACAGGACCCAGAGAGTGCGCAGGGCCACCCACATCCCCAAGGTAGCAGAGCCATTCGGCCTGAAACCCGTGGCTCGAACCTGCCTCTCCTGACTCTCTTGTTTTTGTTTTCTGTTTTCCCTGTTATCTTTTGGTCCTGGCAGTTATAGTACAGTGGTGAACACACGAAAGGCAGTTCATGAGACTCTCTGGAAACTCACCAATCAATATTCTTTTATTGGGTTTTCAGTGCCAAGGAAAGGTAAGTTTTACTATCAGTTTAAAAAATTACTTTAGGGCTTTTGTTTGTTTGTTTTAGTAGAGTCATTACCACTGTTTGTGTAGACAGAGAGTTAAATCTCTGAGTCAGAACCTTCCCCTTTGTTTCAGTCTATCCAGACTTCAGGACTGCGTGGGCAAAGGGTATCAAATAGTTTTCATTTGAAAGGGGACTTGAAATTGAGCCACCGGGGCTTGGCTGCAGTCCTCATGCTTAGTGATTCCAGTAGGGACAGGACTAACTCTTTCATTGAGAGGACATTTGCGATGGTCAAGTGAACAGGGCTTTGACAAGGAGACATAAAGCTGGAGAGAGGTCTGGAAACCAAACGAAATGGCCCCTTTGAACAGAAATTGGCTCTCCTGGAACAGCAAAGAGAAGTCAACAATTATTAGATCTCAGGCTGCAATCTGTCTCTCTCTCTCTCTCTCTCTCTCTCTCTCTCTCTCTCTACCTTTCTGTCTCTCTCACTCTATGTCTCTCTCTCTCTCTCTCTGTTTCCGTCTCTCTTCTAACAGGATTAATGTCCATACAGCAGTCATGTTGTGAACCTGGACTTGGTGTTGCAGGTGGGTATTTTTGCCGCTGGTCGGAAGCCCCAGCAAGCAGACCCCCACTTTGGCTCCCAAGTATCCTTCCCTTCTGCAGCTCAGCAGTCTCATGGGATGCTGCCTCAAGCGGTGACTCAGGGGCTCTAGACAGCCTTGACCACACTCATTTACCAGTGTCTCCTGAGGTCGGAGGTGCTAGCCCCACCCAGGAAGCTCTGTTCTCCATGGCTGGGCCTCATTTGGCCACAAGGTGCTGGGACAGCAGAAACCCGCTCCGGGAGGCATGCACGCTGGCCCAGCCTCCTGGGCTGTGTGTTCATAGCAACACTGTGGGCTGTGCCAAGGCTGGCAGTGAAGCTTCTGTGATCTGGGTCAGGTGACACTATATCTGGGCCCCTCCGAAATGCTTGGAGACACCACGTTTGTTTGTTCGGAGACGGAATGTCAAGGAAACACGTTGGAAGGAGCTGAGTCCCTGCATTGTCGGTGCTGGGCAGAGAAGGAACTTCTATCCACAAAGCATAACTGCATTTTAAAAGCCAAATGGTTGCCATCTCCTGGCCCTGTCCTCCATTCTGGTTAATATTCCTGTCAGGTGGACCTCTCTTCTCAAAGTGTGATTACTTTTCTCTTTAATCACTTTTTACAAATGTGAAAGCCCTTTTTCCATAACTTACTGTTACACATCTGTTCTCTACCTAGCAGCCGGAATGGTGTCTGAGAGGTGTGGAATCCTCTTCCATGGTTCTGCGGCTCTATGGGGGCTGGTCTTGCCTGCTCCCTGACTTTGCTGTGTGACAGTCTCCCCAGCTCTTTGAGCTCCGACCACACTGGCCTTTGGGCCAGGCTGTCTACTCACCTGAAACCACTCATCAATCATTTTTATTACTTAAAAAAGATATATATGGCAGGCTGGACACAGTGGCTCAACATAGCGAGACCTCATCTCTACAGAAAAATTTAAAAATGAGCCAAGTATGGTGGCATGCACCTGTAGTCCCAGCAACATGGGAGACTGAGGCAGGAGGATCCCTTGAGCCCAGGAGGTCAAGGCTGCGGTAAGCCGAGATCGTGCCACTGTACTCCAGCCTGGATGACAGTAAGACCCCAACTCAAAAATAAAAACTCACATACAATAAACTTAACTGTTGTTGTTCAGCTCCATGACATTTCCAGCATGCACAGATTCTTGTAACCACCACAAACAGAAAACAAAACTATTCTACATCCGGTCAAGTTCCTCATCCTACCTGTTTGTAATCAATTCCTCCTCTCACCCCTGGAACCACTGATCTGTTTTCTGTTCCTGTAGTTTTGCCTTTTCCAGACTGTCATATAAATGGAATCATACGGGGGCTGGGTGGGATGGCTCACACCTGTAATCCCAGCAAGTTGGGAGACCAAAGCAAGAGGATTGCTTGAGTCCAGGAGTTCGAGACTAGCCTGGGCAACAGAGCAAGACCTCTTCTCTACCAAAAAAAAAAAAAAAAAAAAAAGAGCCAGGCATGATGACACACACCTGTTTTTTCCACTACTCAGGAGGCTGAGGCAGAGGTTCGCCTGAGCCCAGGAAATGGAGGCTATGATCGCACCACTGTACTGCAGCCTGACCAACAAAGCGAGATCCTGTCTCTAAAAAAAAATTTTTTTAAATTATTTGATTCTGACCAAGCCTGGGGGATGACAAAAAAATTCAGTGATCAAGATAACATTTTGATGCAATATTTTCAAAAATCAAAGTATCAACATTTTCAATAAAGGTAGGCTTGGTATGACTGGTCTTTCCTTTGCCTCTGGCTCCATCAAGAATCCACACGGAACCGTGGCTGAGCCTGACCCTTGTGGAAAGTCCAGCTCTATGGACCATTTTAGAGAACATGACGAGGGGCAGCAGAAATGCTGACTGAATCTGGGCGTGTGGGAAACGACAATGACAAGTTTCTTCAACAAATAAGTTGCAAGGAAAAAAGCAAACCTGGAGCACCAGGTGGGAGTTAGGCAGACTAGTCTCATGACTTGTGTCCTTTTCAATAGTCGTATTGTATTTTTATTGTGTTGTATTGTGTTTTTATAGACTTCATATTATAATAAAAATTTTTTTTTAAAGTAATTTTATCACAGAAACAAAGAACTGAAGACTGCATGTGAGTCTCACTCCTAAGTTGGCCATGAACACTAGCCCCATGAGTAGAAAGGAGGGCTCGGCAGTCGCTGGGCACTGCTAGGGGAGGGAGAGAGGGTTGAGGACACATGACAACACAAAGGGCACCTGGTCCGTGACCAGGGGGAGTGAGGGCCAGCTAGAAGCCCAGACTTCACCTGCAGGCAGCCTACTTATGAAGTTAATCCTCACTTGTACCCCACAGCTCTAAAATAAGATAAAATTTAAAAAATAAAAAAGGTATTTCTAAAAATAAAAAGATATTTAAAAAATAAAGATATATTTTTTAAAAGATACCTTAGAGGGCTACTGCTTTACTAAACTCTGGTGTGGCCATGTACTCTTTGAGCTATGGTTGCTGCCATGTTTTCTAAGCTTTGGTCCCCTCACCTATCTTGGAGAGGTAAATCTCTTCTCTCTTCTCTCTCTTTCATTTACTCTAAATAAACATATTTTCTAATCTAAAAAAAAAGATACTTTAGAAAAAGAAATTTTAGCTACAGTCAAGAGAATGACAGAGAAATGTTTTGATGATTGACCTATTAAATAAAATGATTAAGAAAATGACTACACCGGGCGCAGTGGCTCACGCCTGTCGTCCTAGCAATTTGGGAAGTGGAGGTGAGATTGCCTAAGCCCAAGTGTTCAAGACAAGCCTGGGCCACTCGATGAGACCTTGTCTCTATAATAAATTTAAAAATTAGCCGGGCGTGGTGATGCACACCTGTGGTTCCAGCTACTTGGAAGGCTGAGGCAGAAGGATCGCCAGAGCCCAGCATGTCGAGGCTGCAGTGGCCGGGAAAATGTTACTGCACTCCAGCCCAGGCAACAGAGTAAGACTCCGACTGAAAAAAAAAAGAAAGAAAGAAATGACCACAACAAACCTAAACTGAGGGACATTCTGCAAAATAATGCAACTAATGGTGTCATGAAAGACAAAGACTGAGCAACTGCTCCAGATTAAAGGGGGCTCAAGAGAATGACAACTAAATATAACAATGATTTACAAGGTTTTTTCTTGTCATGAATACATTATTTGGACACTGATGAAAACTGAAGAAAGCCCATTGGTTAGTTAGATAACAAAAAAAAGAGAGAGAAAGAAAAAGAAATCTTAAACTACCCAAATGAGGTTACTAAGTTCAGATGATTAGATGATGGGCTATGTATGTCACTGTATTTTTAATGTTGTTTTAGAATGTTTGGTAATCATTTCATAGTGTATAATTGTATAATTATGTTATATAATTTATATAACCATACTGTTAAAATGTCAAGTTGTACTATATTGTTATATGACTTATAATTTTAAAATGTAACAGTGAAAGAAAAGAAGGATGAGAGGGAGGGAGGGAGACAGGAAGGGCCAGACAACATGAATGTAGAAAAAACGTTTCCCGTTGAATCTGGGAGCCTCGTGTTAGTCCTTTACGATTGCTAGCTTCGCATTTCCCTGAAATGTTTTCATAATACAACTTTTAAAAAGTAGCTCTTCACCCCCACCTACTGTCACCCTCTACCCTGTTACACTGCTTTATTTTTTCCAAACTGTCTATTATCTGAAATTATCTTGTTTCTCTGAGTATTGCCTGCCTCCTTCCAGAAGAATATACCCATGTGTATACCTGAGTCTTGTTTGTTCCTCTGTTCCTGGCGACGAAGGCAGCTCCTGGCACAAGCAGCTGTTCGGTTAGCTTTGGCAGAACCTACACCTAATATGATTTCTCCAGCTGCTGATGTGTGGTAGCTGATGGGCATTTTATTTCTGACATGACTTAAAGAGTAAGCTCTCAGAGCAGCCCCCTCTTTATCTCGCAGAGATCTTAGCTCTCCACATGGTGATACCACTCTTTTCTCCTTGCACAGATGGCAAGATATGGATGGACACGGAGACCAGACATCTCCAGGAATTCCTCAGGATTGTCCCAGGGTGAACTGCCAATCGGTAAGGGCTCCAAAGCCCAGCACTTTAATCTGACCTTCCATTGAGTTGCTCTGTGAGGTTTTCATTTTCAGAGAACGTTGGAGTTTTATAGACTCCATCTTTCCTTTCATTGTTTTAAGGCTCCAATAATCAGGAACAGATGCTGCACTCTGTCAATCTGTAATTACCAGCTCTAATCAGCTCTCACTGTCAAAGTCAGCTTCTCCATCCTATGAAGGGGTCATGCAACTCAGTAGAAGCATGCTTTTATCCCAACCTTTAGCTCCTTAAAAATAATTTCAACATAGCAGAAGTTTCCCACATCATATTTCTTGCATTTGAAAATGAAACTAATCTACTTGTCTGTCTTGTTGATTTTCTTTTCTTAACTGTGGGTTTGTGAACTTGTGGTATTAAAAGAATAATTTTCAGAAATAGAAATAATTTTCAGACAAAGAAAATATTTATTCATGTTCATCACCATTGCTACGTGTCCTTCACTGATGTCTGAAGTCATGGCCAATCACAATGACATTAGAGATGCAAGTACATTTGTATAATTGAATTCATCTGGGCACTTGTTACTTGAGTTGCCCCATCAGAGTATATTCCATGGGCTTCAGGATGGGACCATCCCTCTCATTTTACACAGAAGAAAGGCAACTGAGGAGGTCACCTGGGTCCTGACTTCTAAAAGTCCCTGCTGGCTTTTAACCTCTACCTGAATTAACCAAGCTTTTCCCTACCCATTCCAGGAGCCCCTGGTCTTTTTCAGATTCCTCAGGGGTTCAGAGCTCAGGAATTCCTATCCCAGACTTTATCCTGCAGAATATGCTTTTCGAACCTTATTATGCAACCTACAGACACTTCAATATGTATTCTGGGCTAGAATATTTCAGGTCAAGGGGAAATTGCCATACAGTGCTGAATCACAGGGCCCCAAGAATCTACACGCCCTGTAGGAGAATCTGCTTGGATATTTGGAAATGCTAATTTAATATTACACTCTACAATATTTCTTAGGCTAGGGAAAATACGTTTTTATTCAGCACCTATTCAGCAAATATTTTCTGAACTCCTGCTATGGGACAAACACTATCACATGTGTTGAGGTACATAGTGCCTTATCTCATGGTTCATATTCCATGAGATAAGGCACTATGTACCTCAAGGAAATGGTGCGTAAACAATTGTCTGTAATGCAAAGTGATGAGTTCTAAATCAAGAGTTTCCAAGCCCAGGCAATGGTCTGGTTCTGGTCTGTTAGGAACCAGGTCACACAGCAGGAGATGAGCGATAGGTGAGCAGATCAGCGGCAGCATTAGCTTTTCATAGGCGCGCGAACCTTATTGTGAACTGCCCATGTGAGGGATCTAGGTTGCATGCTCCTTATGAGAATCTAATGCCTGATGATCAGGGTGGAGCTGAGGCAGTGATGTTAGCACTGAGGAGTGGCTGCAAATACAGATTAACATCAGCAGGGAGGTTTGACTGCACAGAGACCACAATAAATCAATTGCTTACAGACTCATATCAAAACCCTATCCGTGAGTGGCAGGTGAGTTGATGTCCTTCAGTTGTACAGCTGCATCTGGGGGCAGGCTTTAAGTCAGAACTAGCACTTATTTTAGTCTGAGAGCGGCCTGCTCATTATTTTATTTACCACTTCCGTCCACGCCTTTTTTTATGGAGAGTTGTATTATTTCATTATATATTACAGTGCAGTCATAATAGAAATACAGTGCACCATCAATGTTAGGAACTTGTATCATTCTGAAACCATTCCTCCCCCCCCCATCAGGTCCATGGAAAGATTGTCCTCCATTAAACCAGTCCCTGATGCCAAAAAGGTTGGGACCACTGCTCTAAATAAGTCTTTTCCACACTTCTTACTCAGGATGAGTTTATGTCCAGGCTTTTAGTGAGCAATTTATGCTAAGATGGTGTTGTGCTTTCTATGTATTATCCCCTTTCATCCTTACAAGAAAACTGATGTTGTGGGCATTCTCATCCTCTCTTGACAGTGAGGGAACTGGAGCTTAGAGTGGTGACACAGGCTTCTTAGTGTGGCAAGTGACAAGGCTGGAATGTAAAGTAGCCTCTTTTTTTGAGTCGGGGTCTTACTCTGTTGCCCAGGCCAGAGTGCAGTGGCAGGATCACAGGACACCACAGCCTCTATCTCCTGGGCTCAGGTGATCCTTCCACCCGGCCTCCCAAGTGACTGGAACTATTTGGGACTTTTTATAGAGACAAGGCCTCGCCTCGTTGCCTAGGCTAGTCTCAAACTCCTAAACTCAAGCCTTTCACCTTGGCCTCCCAAAATGCTGGAATTACAGGTGTGAGCCACCGCACCCAGCCCCTAAACTAATCTTTTTTATTCCCCAACAGGGAATGTTCCCTCAGCTCTGTGCAGGTAATGATCCATTTAGGCAAGGCTATGTCCCAGTTGGACACTAGAGGGCGATAAGATAGCAAAACGATGGGAGGCATTTGCTGGGGCTACCACTCTAAACAGCCATTAGCAGGTGACCTTCCCAAATCCAACTTTGTCTACATCTACCACACAGTCTGGTTATGGATACAGGCAAGGATCACTAGGGATTCATCTTCCATCCAAAGCACTTCAGCCTGCTACTTTTGCCCGTTGTAGTGGCTGAGGAAGGTTTGTGGGATTTAATGGAATGTCTGCGGACAATTCCATTAAAACACATCTCACTTGCTTCTGCTCAGCCCTCAGCTGATTCCAAATCGGGGTGTTGTGTTAACAGCTACTCAACGTGAAGCTGGTACATGCTTAGCACATACTTAGTTCACCCTTGATCTGTAACACACTCCAGATATACCTCCCATGACCCCGAACAAAGGACAGATCCAATCAACACAACTGTCACCCTGAGGGACACTTCCTGAGGATGAAAGATGAACACTATAGCCTACAGAATTATTCTTCCATTAAGAGAATGAGTCCTCATCAGGATATATAAGGGGGGACCCAAAA
>CAUYQG010080090.1:0-21883 GCA_963574415.1 Tarsius wallacei
CCGAGATGAGAGGATTGCCTGAGCCCATGGATTTGAGACCAGCCTGGGCAACTTGGCGAGACCTCATCTCTATAATAAATCAAAAAATTAGCCTGGCATGGTGGCACACACCTGTAGTTCCAGCTACTTGGAAGGCTGAGGTGGAAGGATCACCTGAGACCACCAGGTCAAGACTGCGGTGACCGTGAACATACCACTGCACTCCAGCCTGGGTGACAGAGTGAGACTACGACTCAAAAAAATAAAAATAAAAAAGTAAAAAATAAATAAAACACTTATCTATTTGCTCTGAAGTCTGTCACCTATAAAGCTTCATCTACATATCAAGAAACTTTACTCATTGTTTCTCAAGCTGCCTATTTCCTATACTGCTTTCAAAATTCCTTAGATAACTCTAGCTAACTAATTGCCAGTCGGGAAATATTTGAACCCCCCTATAACCTGTAAGCCCACCACCACCAGATTAGAGATATCCCATCTTTCTGGACCAAACCAATATAAATCTCACATGTATCGATGTATAGTTTCTTGTAACGTCTGTCCTAAAATGTATATAACCAAGCTACAATTCAACCACGGTGGACACACACATTCTCAGGACCTCCTGGGGATGGGTGCCATGGGCCTAAGGTCACTCATATTTAGCTCAGAATAAATCATTTAAAATATTTTACAGAGTTTGGCATCTTTGGTCAACAGAAGGTAGAAAGAAAGGGAGGAAGGGAAGGAGGGAAAGAGGGAGGAAAGAAAGAAAGGAGAAAGAGAAAGGGAGAGAGGGAAAATCATTAAGTGGTAATTAAGGGAATTAGAGAAATCAGTCTGAGCAGAGTCATCAGCAGAAGTGGGAGAAGTGAAAGGACAGACAGAGAGTAGGAAGCCATTTTTCATCTTGGTCTTAAACCCTGACACAATGATGAGAAAATAGAAGCTGTGCTTTTGGAGAAATGCACACTTTAGGTATAATTAACTTTATCGATTTTGTCTTTTCAGAAACAGACTTCCAGGTATCTGAGGTATCTCATAGCGGCAATCAAGCTTGCCTAGAGTAAAGGGAATTTACAAGGTCTAAGACATCATGCATTGGGCAAGGATTGTAAAAGTCATGAAACTTGTAATTACAAAAGCTATGACCGCTCAGAGGGGGAGCAGGTGGGGATTCGATCTTCCAGTAAATTGGGCACTATCTACAGAGAAGCCAAGGATCCCCCAAAGCTACCCACCGGGAATGCCTAGGAGATAAGGGGAGGTGCACCCTCCACCAGCTCTAAGGAATATCATTTGAGAAGGTACAGGAGAATCAGAATCCTTGTCATACCTTTCTCTAGGGGCTATAATAATGTGGGCGGACATTAATGGCTCTCTCTATCACAGGTTCTCCAAGACATCCACAGGTGGTCGATAAGGAGGTCATGTCTGCCTGATTGCAACATCTCCAAGGAAAAGGATTTAAGCCAGGGCTTTGGGAGGCTATGAGGGCGCACTTGCCTGGAGTGTGGGCCTGCTCCATGTCTGTGGGGGGGTGAAGTTTTCTTAAATAAATCTTTTCTTCTCTCACTTCTGTGGTGTTGCAATTCTTTGCATTTACTCGGATCTCTGGGTTGCCAGCACGGCACCTCTGGCACACCAGCTCCAGTGGTGCTGCGCCCCTCTCCATCCATCTCACCCTCACCCTATCCGTGCCCTAACAAGTATCACCTGGGAATCTTTTAGCATTTCCCATGCCCAGGTTGCGTTCCAGAACTGTTCCATCAGAAACTAGGGTGGAACCCAGGCTTCAGGATGCTTCTGAATTTCCCCAAGTAATTCCATTGTGTAGCCAAGAATGGGAACCACTGACTTAAAATGATGTTGTTTATTTTATCCAGTGATGTATACGTGTTGTGTGTATGTGTTTCTTTTTCTAGTGGGGGTGTTTTCAGATGATCTTGTCAGCAGTAATGAAAATAGGAACCCATCCTATTGTAATTAGAAAAAACATCCTCTTGAAACTAGATGGGAAGGAAACCAGCATTGATTCGGTTCCTGCTGTGTGCTTGGGCTCTGTACTTAGGTCTTTCCCATGTGTTATCTCATTCAGTCCTCAGAACGGTCCCCAAGGTAGGTAGTGGTTTACTGGTCTCTGCAGATAAGACAACTAGCTTGGAGAAACTGAATAACTAGCCCTAGGTCACACAGCTCACAAATGGCAGAACCAGACTCAGACCCACCAGACGTCCATGCCCTGTCCTTTCTCCTTTTGCTGTGGCACGTGTGAAATAGAGAGATTTTTCTATACAAGTTGATTAAAATAAAGATTGACTAAAGATTGACACTCGGGTTGCAGTGGATTCCAGGGACCTGTTCAACTGACTTATTTGGAATGCTTTGTTTTCCCACAATGCCAGGGTTGTTGTACTCCCGTTTAGGGTAAACTGACTTTGACTAAAAGATTGTTCTTTTAGAAAAGTTTCACTTATTGTAATTATTGTCAATTGTAAGGCTGGAGTAAATAAGGGATTTCTCCTTCTCTTAAGTGTCATGTGTCGTAAAGGGGCACTCATTCTTCAGCTTACCTCCTTAATTCACTAGAGGACTGCGAGTGAGTGAGTGTGTGAGTGACTGTGTGTGTGTGTGTGTGTGTGTGTGTGTGTGTGTGTGTTGGGGATAGAGGTACCATGGCAAAGTGGGGAGTGCGGTGTGTGTGTGTGTGTTGGGGATAGAGGTACCAGGGCAAGGTGGGGAGTGCGGTCCTGCCTTGCTCTCCGTGGCAACAGATGACTTGGGGTGGGGTCGGAAGCTGGGCCTGGGAACAGTTTGGTTGCTCTGCCTCGCTGAAACCCTGTAGAGGGTGTAATGAGTGTTAGTGGTGGGGTGCACTCTGTACTCTCCCCAGTGACACAGATGCGAGTGTGTACTCCATTTCTTCTCTCTCGTCTTGCCTTCACTCTGGCCCTGGCTCTACTGGGGCAAATGACTTACAGAGTTCTTGGGGAGTTTTATCTCTGTCGGGAGCCTCATAGAATTACTTTTCTGTTGGAATGTTGGGGTTAGGCTTTTTGGGAAGATGTGAATGACATTTGATTTCAGTGGGGGTAGAAAAGAAAACTACCTCTAAGTCTCTGTCTTTGTCATCAGCAGCTCTTCAGCTGGGCCTTCTGTTTGTGTGTGGCGCCCTCAGAAGACCAGCAGGATGGCTGCCAACAAGAGTAAAGGCCAGAGCTCCTTGGTCCTTCACAAGGTGATCATGGTTGGCAGTGGCGGGGTTGGCAAGTCGGCCTTGACGCTCCAGTTCATGTATGATGAGGTAAGACCACCAGCAAGGCTGCCTCCTGCCGTCCGCCACGGCAGTGTCCCCACTCCAGCTGTGTTGCTGTGCCTGTCCCCCGTGTGCACGGGGGCTCGTGGAACGAGGCTGTGTAAAGGTTGTTTTTGAGTCACTTTCTAGGGAGGCCTCCCAGCAGGAGATCTGGATTGCTGACTTCGGTAAGTCATTTCACTCTGGCAGGGACGTGAGGGATCTCTGCTGGCGCCATTTCCACTTTGAGCTTCTTTCTGACCGGAGCCAGGGAGGAGAGCGGGGCCTTGGTCTCGATGCTTCCAAAGAACATGTCAGGTATTTAGCTCTGTGACTGGCCTGTTTGGCCGAGAGTGAAAGGGGAGCCGAGTTGTGCTAAGAGCTTCGTCTCTTTTCCCAAGTGGACATCAGGTCCTCGCTGGTTCTCCCACGCAGCGGGGCAGAGCTCACGCCGTGCTTGCCCCAAACGTGCATCACTTATTGGATGTGGGTAATGTGACTAGGGTTGGGTCCAGTGTGACAGCACAACCTTGATTCCTGTGGCAACAAAGGCCCCTGCTTGATGGCACTTGCTGGTCCAGTCAGCTCTCTGTCTTCACGGGTTCTGTACCTGCAGATTCAAGCAACCATGGATTGAGAATACTGGGGAAAAACCCCAATGAAAAATAACAGCACAACAACAAAAGATACAATTAAAAATGCAGTGTGACAACTGTTTGCATAGCACTTACATTGTTTTAGGTACTATAAGTAATCTAGAGATCATCTGAAGTATACAGGAGCATGTTATCTGCAAATGCTATGATATTTTATGTAAGAGACTTGAGCATCTGTGGATTTTGGGGGTCCTGGAATCAGTTTCCAAAGGATATCAAGGTAAGACCGCAGTACAGCTAGGGAGAGCATTCAGAGCAGAGCATAAGCCTCAGGGCCTCCCACTGGTGTTGCAGCCACAGGGCTTCATAAAATTTGCGCAAGAAAGGTGTCCTCACCACAGTCGATTAAGATCACTGTCTCTTTTCACTAGACTTTCCCTCTGTCCTGCTTCCTCTTATGTTGGGTGCAGTTGGAGTGACTATTGGCATTTTCAGTAGCTAGCTGAACTGGGTGGGGTTAGCTGGGGAATAGTGGTAGATATTTCCGGGGGTTTGGAGTCATGTTAGCATGTGGTTAAGTTATTCCTTGCTGTAGGAATACTGCCGCCCACTGTGCTGACTCAACAGCATTGTGATGTGAGGGCCAGGGCGGGATCCTAATAGGAGTGTGTCCTGTGGCACCTGGCACTGAAAGTGTGTGGGTAGTGGAGGAGAAACAAGGGCCGAGACATACGGAGCTAGAAATTGGTCTGGAAAGTTCTTTCGGACCTTACATCTTACAGTGAAGCTCAATAGACATTTCCTAAATTTGAAAGTAGTCCAAAAACTTTCAGTACTAGCAATGTCATGTAGTTGTGAAGCTGAAAAAAAGCCTTTTCTGTACTTTCAATATAAGAGAAACTTTCATTAACCATGCTAGAGGAAAGACTAAATTATTTTTTGTTCTCTATAGGAAATATTTCAAAATCATTGGCATATGGCAAGAGAAAGAGTTTACAGCAGCCAAAAAAGTAGAAGGTATTCTAGAGGTATGTCAGGCAGTTTGATTAATAAAACTATTCTGTTATTTTGCTGGATTTTGTGATGTCAGTGCTGTTTATATTAGTTTTTTATTGCTGTGTAACAAATAATCACACACTTAGCAGGTTGAAACGACATGCATTTATTATCTCATAGTTTCCATGGGTCAGGGATTGGAGCGTGGCTTAGCTGGGGCCTCGCTCAAGGTCCCATGAGGCTCCAGTCAAGGTGGCGGCTGGGGCTGTGACCTCGTCTGAGGCTCAGGGTCCTGATTGTTGGAGAATTCAGGGCCTTGTGGATGTAGGACAAGGGCCTTCAGCTTCTACAGTCACCTGCAGGCCCTTGGCCCCTCTGTAGGTAGCCATTCATGTCACGGTAGCTGCTTCTCCAAGGCCAGCAGGAGAGTCTCCCATCAGCTGAGACAGAGTTTCAAAGAATGGCACTCAGTCATGGGGTAATCCCCTCACCTGGCCTCGCTGGGGGGCATCATCTGGGGTTGTGTTTGCCACGGTATTTTTCTGTCTTTAAAACTTTATAATGGATTGTGATTTCTTTTCCCATTCTAGATATCACTTTTGTATCCAGTATTATATGTGTAATTTTGTGTTCTTTTCTTAAAGCGGGGCCCCCAAAATGTATAAGCTTCAGGCCAAAACCTGGATCTCCTGGGTCTTACTCCTCTTTGTCTTATAATGAAAAACTTCCGTGTTTGATGCCTACTTTTCTTAATCTTATAGTAGAGGCCAAAATGGGTAAATCCAATATCTCCTGAATTTGCCCAAAACATTTTTTGCATAAAAGGAGAGGCGAGTTGAAGAGTTGGCTTTGGAGGTCTTACTTGTTTGTTTTTGCTCAGAAACTTATACTTTGCTGACTAAGTGTTCCTTATTTTTATTGTTATTTTTGTCTGTAACAGAGTGGGGAAAAGAGAATGGGGATGGGAATTAGGATGAGTGAGATAAGGGCAGAGGAGAAGTTGTCACAGAGGTGGGGAGGGGGGAGAATTTTGTCCCCCTACAGAAAGTTTGTCAATGCCTGGAGACATTTTTGGTTGTCACAGTTGAGGGAAGGGCCCTGCTGGGATCTAATGAGTAGAGGCCAGGGATGCTGTTTAATGTCCTGTGATGCACTGGACAGCCCCCCTCCAAGAACTAGCCAGTCTACAATACCAGTAATGCTGCTGTTGAGAAACCCGTGTGAGAGACGGTGCGTGGCAGATCAGAGGAGGGAGGGCTTCCCATGGTGCAGGTTGCCGAGAGGCCCCAGGATGCCAAGTGCAAGGGCAAGTTCGTGTACAGAGCCCAACTCTGCTTTGGGACTAGGATTCGTTCTGCTCAGCACTGTTGCTGACACCATAGGAGCCTGGGAGAGCCCAGTCTTTTTTTTTATGTGTGTGTGGGAGTGGCACGAAGGGCGGGGGAGGGTGCGTGCAGAGGAGTCGAGAGTCTTCCTCTTCCCAATTTCTTCACGAGAGCGATACTTGACCTCAGTCTAGTTTGCTCCTGGCCTAACATGTTTGAGGACTGAAAAGCAGAAGTCGTTGAATAAATCTGAAAATAAAATCAGCACAAGAAAGGAACAGCCACGAAGTGGTGCTGTCTGGGGGGGAGGCTTCAACTGATTTTCTGAAACAGTGCCGTCTGGCAGAACCTTGGGCAATGGCGCACTTGTTCTGTATCTATTCTGTCTCCGTTACCTTTGGCCATTGCACACCTGAAATGTGGCTAGTGGCTATTGTAGTGGACGGGATGGTTATGGCAGTGTGATGTGCTTAGTAACTTGTAATCTGCTTGCGAAAAGTTTCTTATTTTTCTTCCGTAACAGAGGCTGGGGAAAAGAGGATGAGGAGGAGAGTTAGGATTAGGGAGCTAGGATTAGCGATTCATGTAGCTGTCACTTCTCCGCCTTTGGGCCAAGATCAGGTGAGATTCACCTGGCTGTTCTGCACTTGAAATGTGGCTAGTGGCTACTATATTGGACGGGGTGGTTCCAGAATCATAATTTTGGAGCTCAAAGAGACGTTAATGGTGATTCCCAAACGTGGTTGATTATAGAATCTTTTAGGGACCTTTCTAAAAAATACCTTTTCTCCTTGTTCATCGCTTTGTTTTATTTTTAAACATTTGAAATTTGTTCTCAGCAATTTTGAACTGTACATTATTAGTGACTGTGACCATCTTGCTCAAAACCTTACTCCTCCTGCCCATCTGAAACTTTGTAACCTTGGCCAACATCTTCTCATTCCCTCTCCTCTCCCTGCCCCCAGGTCACCACCATTCCTCTCTCTACTGCTGCTGCTGCTTCTTTTGTTATTTTAAAGATGTGGGGTACAATTCAGGATCAGGTATACAAGCGGACATCCTAAAAAAATACCGTCTAAGTAACATTGTGGAGTTGAGAACTGGACTCGACTTTTATGATAGTCTCCTGGTGATTCTGACTTGTTGGTCTGGTAACTCCTGCCTGGAAGATGATCTAGTCAAGCATGATTTCACAGAAAAGGAAACGGTTTTGTACTAAAGGATGCCATTGGTCTAAAGTCTCATGGGCCATTCAGATTCTTTGTCCGTAGTCCAGTGTTTTACCCTTAGGTTAAACATTTTTTAGCTTATATGGTAGAATTTTCATGAAAATGGGATTATGGAAGGAGCCACCGTCCCAGAAGTCTTTCTTTTTGTCTAAGTCCTGATTTTGAGAAAAATTGGAGGGAACTGCCAGGGTGGTGGCAATAGGGGATTTTAACTTTTTTTTTTTTTTTGAGTTGGAGTCTCACTCTGTCGCCCAGGCTGGAGTGCAGAGGCACACTCACGGTCACCCCAGCATCAACCTGCTGGGCTCTTGGCGATCCTTCTGCCTCAGCCTTCCGAGTAACTGGAACTTCAGGCACGCACCACCACAGCCGGCTAATTTTCTTTTTTATTTGTTGTAGAGGTGAGATCTTACCAAGTAGCCCAGGCTGTTCTCGAACCCATGGGCTCAGGTTGTCGTCTGTCCTTGGCCTCCCAAAGTGCTGGGATTACAGGCTTGAGCCACCGTGCCCGGCCAAAGGATTGTAATCTTTTAATGCTTGGCCTGATGCTTGAAGGCTTTCAGGTTTGTGCCTTTTCTGGGAAAGTGGGGTTGGGGTGGAGAGGCTTTGGCAGCAGCCATTTCAGATTTTCAGACTCTGGCAAAGTCAGCTTAGACATGGCTCGGTAATTAACAGGGGACTGCGTGAAGTTGGTCTTAGACTCGTGTGTCTTGGGCATCGAAAACAAAATCACACGGAGCCCTGCAAGGCCAGTAGGGGATAAGTATGGTTAATGTCAGTGAATACACACACTTTGGTGATTTTCTATTTGTAGCTGATACATTAAACCGCAGGGTCATCATGGAACGTTCTAGTGACCGAAATGCTTTTCACTGAGCGAAGAGGTGTGCAGGCGTAGTAGGACATTCTGACTTCTAGGAATCAGTGGAACTCTGACTGGTTTTCCCTTGGCAGCTCAAATACACCGTTGAGATGCTTTATGGTAGAGGTCAGAGATTTTCAGGGTGTGGTGGTGTTTGGGGTTTGTTTTTGTCATTTATTTGTCTCTTTGGAACGGAGTTATTAGGAAGACACTTGGGAAGCATAGGTAAGTTTCTACATTTTCTCTATTTGAAGATAACTTGTTAATACACATTTAAGAGAACGCAGTACTAAGCATATCTTAGTATTTAAAAAATTCTTAAATCATTTGAACTAGCACCTGTTAATTGACAGTGTAAAGTTCTTTTTAATCGTTTTCCTCAAGAGAACTTTTCATTTTTATATTTTCAATTCAGTTTTAAAATGAAAAAGAAATATAGGCTGGGTGACTCACGTCTGTAATCCCAGAGTTTTGGGAGGCTGCGTTGCTGGTATTACAGGCATGAGCCACCATGCCCTGCCGAAATTCACTCTTTTAAAGTGTGCAACTTAATGGTCTTTTGTATATTCATACAGACATGCAACCTCACTATTGTCTAATTTTAGATCATTTTTATCACTCAGAAAACCAGACCCTCCATAGTAGCCGTCATTCCCCTTACTGCTTCCTCATGCCCCTCCCCTGGCTTCTGGCGGCCACTTTCTGTTTCTAGGAATTTACCTATTCTGGACATTCGTATAAATGGAGTCATACACTATGTGGCCCTTATGTCTGGTTTCTTTCTCTCAGCCTAGTGTTTGCAAGTTTATCCATGTTGCAGCACGTATCACTACTTCATTCCTTTTTCAAAAAATTCAGACCACTAAAAACCTCTTGCTACATCTTGCTAAATTACTTTACAGATTAATTGTATACTTTTGTGGATTATGAATAAGAACTCCTATTTCTTAGTCCTGCCAGTGTTTGTATTATAACTTTATACTAACAATAATATTGCCTGGTTCCCTCATCTCTAAAATGGGGATATCTGGCCAGGTGTGGTGGCCCAAGCCTATAATCCCAGCACTTTGGGAGGCTGAAGTAAGGGGATTGCCTGAGCCCATGGGTTCGAGACCAGCCTGGGCAACTTGGCGAGACCTCGTCTCTTCAATAAATGAAAAAATTAGCCGGGCATGGTAGCACGCGTCTGTAGTTACGGCTATTTGGAAGGCTGAGGCGGAAGGATCACCTGAGCCCAGCAGGTAGACGCTGGGGTGGCCATGAGCATACCACTGCACTCCAGCCTGGGCGACAGAGTGAGACTCCAACTTTAAAAAAAAAAAAAAAGGTATCTGCCCCAGTCATTTAAAAACAAAATAAAAAATGGTAGAGCTGAGAACTATAAAGAACAAATGTTATACACGGTGTTATTTTTATTTTATAATGCCTTAAATGCTAAGGGATCTTCACTTGGTGTAAAGTACCCACATAACAAATTTTATTTTTTGGCAGATTTTATTCCCCTAAGACTTAGTTCACTGCTGACAATGTTGTTTATTTCCCCAGTTTGTAGAAGACTATGAACCTACCAAAGCTGACAGTTATAGAAAGAAGGTGGTTCTTGACGGAGAAGAAGTCCAGATAGATATTCTGGACACCGCCGGACAAGAGGACTATGCAGCGATTCGTGACAACTACTTTCGGAGTGGGGAAGGCTTTCTGCTGGTGTTCTCCATCACAGAACATGAGTCCTTTACAGCAACTGCCGAGTTCAGGTGTGTTTGAAATGAGAGCACTGAAGGCCCAGGAGGCTTTTGCCTTTTTTCATATGTCTTAGGCATAGGAGGAATTTGGGGCCGAGTATAATAGCAGAGTGTCAGGCTTGTTCTTAGGCAGAATTCTGTCTAAGAATTTCCTGGGGCTTTCTGAATCTTGGCACGTTATAGACCACTATAGTTGTAATCTCCTTGGGCTTCCCTGTTCTATGACTTCCGAATATAAATTATCTTAAGAATCTTGTCTCTGAAAAAGGATGAATCTAGTCCATATATTCAAGAACCTGCAACTTTGTTCATATAAATCCTGAGAGACAGTGATTGATGAGTTAACTCTATGTTTTTTGTAATTTTACTGAAAAGTGACAATTTTGGTCTGTTTTGAGGTTTATGAAGTTTTGGTAGGAGAGGGAAAGATGTGAGTCAGAATGACCATTTGCTGCTGCAGTGAGGATGTTTAGCATAGTGGAAGGAGAAGAAAGTGGTTTAGAATCAGATATACCTGGTGTGAATCTCTGCCATGCCCCTTCCTGGCTTTGTGACCACGGGCAAGTTTATTTAACATTGAGATTCTGCTTTGTTTGTTTATTTCCCCTCTGAAAATGCACATGTGCCGGGCTCGGTGGCTCACCCTGTAATCCCAGCATTTTGGGAGTCCGAGGTGAGTGGATTGCCTGGTTCGAGACCTGCCTGGGCAACTTGACGAGACCTCGTCTCTACAATAAATCAAAAAAAATTAGCCGGGCGTAGTACCGCGCGCCTGTAGTTCCAGCTATTTGGAAGGCTGAGGCGGAAGGATCGCCAGAGCCCAGCAGGTCGAGGCTGCAGTGGCTGGGAGCAGCCACTGCACTTCAGTCTGGGTGACAGAGTGAGACTCCAACTCAAAAAAAAAAAGAAAAGAAAATGCACTTGTTAGTTGTGAAATGAAACGAAATGCATTAAACTGTGAATTTCATACTGGCAGGAGCCATGGCTATCTGCCCTGGTGTCCCCAGACCCTGTCACAGTGTGGGCTCATGTTGCTGACATAGTGAATAGAATATTCAGTGCTATAATCCATTTTGAAATGTGGCAGTTAAAGATACCTTAGGTTCATTTTGTTGTAAGGAAATAGTGAGTCTTTTGGGCATACTTCTTCCGCAACTTTCTCTTTTCAGATGAGTTGTATGCTTTTATGGATTATAAATAAGAACTTGTTTCTTACTCCTGCCAGTGTTTGTATTATAACTTTATATCCCATATCCTTCTCACTTGTTTGACACAATTATATTTTTAAAAGTCTGTTCTCTTTGTAAACATACCTATCCAGATGACTTTTTATTTTAGGAAGCAGAGAATGAAAGAGAAAACTAAACAAAAGAACACTCAGTAATTTAAAAATTTTTTTAGCAAGTTCTAGTCAGAAAGTGAGGTGATCAGTCAAAGGTGACAGTGAGAAAGCCAAGTATCCTTTAAAAGTCCCAAAGGAAGGCGTCAGATAAGCCTGTGGAGTGGGAGAGAATAAGGTGTCTCAGTGGTTACACTTCATGGTTTTGGATCTTCAGTGGGTCAAATACCTCAATTCTCTGGAAATGTAGTGTGTGTATTGTGGTGTCTAGAACTCATTGAGAAGTGCTGTTGATTTGTAGACCTTTCAGACATACTTAGAGGTTTCAGTATCTGAATATAGCACATGTATTTATAATTTTGTTTGCGTCCACATAGTCCTATTTTTATGCCTCCTTGGGGATAAAACAGGCAGAGGCACACCCTGTCTTATTTTCTTCCCTGTCCCGAGCCTTTGGACTTCCCGTTGCTCTGGGAAGCATTGGGCAGGAGAAGAATCCTCTCCAGAGGGGAGAGAGCGCTGCCACACACACACAGACCACATAGGTGATACTCACGTGTTCTCATGGGGTCAGAGCAGAGTCTTACTTCATCTTGGAAAAGGATTTTGGTTGTTGTGTGAAAAGAGGGATCCTTAGAAGAAAAAACAAGAAAGAAGAGAAGTTAGTTCTTCTGTTTATATTGTTGTGAAATGTTACCCTTTATCATGTAAAAATCAATGCGCATCTCTGGAGGGAACTCTTTTTAGAATGTATTGGAATGTAGAAGTTGAAATGTCCCTATTGGGCCAAGTGGAATTGTTAATATTTTTAGTATTTGGTTTTGATGATTTTTAGTAGAGATGAAATTTAATTTGCTACAGATAATGGTTTTTTCAGAGAAGATGTTTTTGAAGTACTCTTCCATAGGCCATAGGGTGTTTCCTTTCATTGTTTTCACTTTGTAGTAGAAAAATAATGTGCATTGAGATATGATTACTGCCTGATATATCTGTGCCCATTTTGTTGCCTGTAACATTTATTGTGCCTGAACGGAAACTGGAGGGGGGTGTACGTACATGCAGATCTAATTAAAATAAGTTTCACAACATGGTACTTACCTTTACCACTTGATATTCCCTTGGATGTTTCTGTTTTGTTCAGTTCTGTTTTATGATATTCTGTTTCACTGATGGGGAAAAAAAAACTGCTGGCTGTAACCCACTAAATTGATTTTTGTGATCTACTAATAAGCTGCCACCTCCCATATGAATAACACTGGATTTCATAGGTTTTACTGTCACAAAGGAATCTTACCATTTTTTCAGAGAAATTACTAAGCATTTTATGGAGATACTTCCTTCAGCTTGCTTTTATCCCAGAGATTTCACAGCTTTTTTTTCTTGTTTTTTTTTTTTTTTTTTGGTGCATAAGCGTGAATTGGGGACCCTTTTAGAATGCAGAGACCTGGGCTCTTATCCAGACATCTACTTCGTAGGACTGTTGGGCTCAGAAATGTGCATTTGTAATAAGCACCCCAGGTGATCTGATGTCGGCAAATTGAGAACCTGGCTTTGAAAACACTTGTCTGGTTTAATTGCCTCTGGGGAGTGCTTTCTTGGCTGGTGCCTTGACCGTGGCAATTTTTCTTCTGCCTTAGGACAGGCTTTTATTTTAGATGAGTCCAAGATACTGGGTTCTTACTCTAGCTTTCTCAGCAGCTGTGTGTTTGGTGTGACACCTTAGGGAACAGATTCTCCGTGTTAAGGCTGAAGAAGATAAAATTCCATTGCTCGTTGTGGGAAACAAGTCTGACTTGGAGGAGCGGAGGCAGGTGCCCGTCGAGGAGGCCAGGGGTAAGGCCGAAGAGTGGGGTGTGCAGTACGTGGAGACGTCAGCCAAGACGCGGGCCAACGTGGACAAGGTAGGCATGCACACGCTGTGTGTTTCTTGGAGACGGCAGAATGTAGACACCGCACCTGTTTGGTTTTGTGGGAGCCATTTATGGGACCTAGGTGAAGACTCTGGTTTCTCCAGATATCTAAGCCATTATGATGGGGAAAATTAAGAGGGTTTGACCCTGTGTTTAAGACAACCCACAGAGTCTTTTTGCTCTGTCATGAGGCTTGGCTGAGTGTAGTCCTGGGAGGATGGCAGGATGAGGCATGGTTTGGTGGGGCTGTGCTGGAAGGACAGACATCATCAGCTTCTCTGTGCTCTTATCTTCCACAGCTTGTTGCTTTTAGGAGCAGGGCTGGCTGGGAAACTTCTTGGGAGGTTCTCCTGAAGGTGGCCTTGAAAGGAGCACAGAGGTTTGATTTGGTTCTCATTGGGTTAGTGGCTACATTTGTTCGGTTCACCTGCTGTCTGCTGACAGAGCCAAGGTCTGTCTTCATAGTTTGGCCTCTGAATACTATTTGCTCTCAGGAATAAGCTCTTGGGGTCTCTTCTCTCTCTTATTGCATCCCCAGCACAATTTCTCATTTGAATCTCTGAAGCTAATGAAAGGGTGACCTTGACGATGAATGCTGACAGTTTGAAAATCCACCTATCAAGGATTGCTATTGTTAGGCTTTTGTTTCCCTTTTCAGTTAAGGCTCAAGGTGATTGCCACACAGCTAAAATCTTTCAGCTAAACTTTAAGGACGAAGCCTTTCCTTCTGCCTTCACCTTGTTTGCTAGTCCTCACATCATGATCCAGGATCCTCTAAAATCTAGGCAGAGGTGTCACATGTCACTTTGGCAGCCAAGCAGTGGTTATGTCTGCTGTCTGTTACGCAGTGTCAGCACCTGCAACCCTCAGGTCCCTTGGTCTGTTTTTCTTTCTTGGGGAGAAATAATTCCCCTTAGCCGCTTTACCTAATGGAGGAGAGATTTTGATCCAAGCTTTACTTTAGCTTGAGGTGATGCTGGAACAACATTGGTATTTAGAGTGTCAGTATTAGAAGGGGTTCACTTGGGAAACACTGTGTCAACATACATCTGTTTGAATGTATCATCCACACAGACATATTCTCAGGACACATGTATATAGGATATGTAGGAAACCTACATCCTACAACATAAATCCCTTTTGTTGTAATCTGCAATGTGAAACGTGTTCAGCTGTCAGCTGCTTTTTAAAAAATATTGTTCTCTCTCAGCTCTTCTGTGGATTCTTGTGCTTCTCAAAACCACTTAAAAAAATCAACTTATTTCCTAGCTGTGGAAAGCCCACAGGAAATCCAGACGCATGCCTCACTTTAAAGAAAATCAGGGGACGTTCTGGGCTTGGAATTCTGTGTCTTTTCAGCTGGGGTGGGGGGAGCGGTAGCACAGCCCCTGTGGTCCCCCCCACCCCCCCGCCCCCACTAGACCAGCTTGACCTGCCAGACAGGAACCAGCAGAAACTTATGACTGGCAGCATTGTATTCACTTTGAAGAATTTACATGAAAGGTGTGATAAGATCTACCATGAGCAACTAGTCATCATTTTGAGTTGGACTCATGCCATTCTCTTCCTCCTGCAGTTTGCTGTTAGGACACAAAGAAACACCCATCACATCTGAAGCTGTTCACTGTTGCTTTTATGAGCGGTGTTCTTTCCTGAGAGGCTGGCGAGAAGGGGTGCTTAAGTCAGCCCGATCTAGCTGGGGGTGGGGGTACTTTTCTGTACCTGGAGCTGGCGGTCAGTGCAGGTGGAATCCCACGCTCCAGAAGCTTGGTCTTGCTTTTCATCAAGAAGGAGGCATGTTCAGGAAAGTAAAAGATAGGAGCTTGTGGTTTTCTGTGAGTGTCCAAAGATAAAAGTCCATGCTCAGTCTCATACCTTTCAGTCTTTGTCATTCTAAGAGAAATCTCCAGTGTCTCTTTGTGGGAGGCATGTTTTGTCTGCTTGGGTCTAATCAGTCCTCTGGCAAGATTGCTGGCAGCAGAGGGCAAAACCCAAACTACTGTGACAAATGATAATCCGTATCTAAATAACACACTGACATTCAAAGGACAAGTCTCATCAGTTCTTGATAAAATTCCTCTCAGCTGACATCGCAAGGAATGGAGTGGTTGTTTCTGAGAATTAGGGTGGGGGGTGCGGGGCATACATGGAGAGGCATGGTGTCGCCAGAAGGACATCTCCCTCCCTCTCCTGGGCTTCCTAGTGCAGGAGTCTTAGTTTGTTGATACTTCATGCCTTACTTCTCCCTCCTAGCGCCTTCCCAGGGCCTCTCTTGGAGTTCTGCTGGGAAAGCTGTCAGGCATAATGTTCCAACCTTTAGAGGGCCATTATAAGGTTTAAATGAGATACAGAGACGTACAGAGCACCCAGTAGCAGGTGCTCATGGCCTCCTTCCCTTTTCTGGTGGTTGGGAATGCTAGAAAGTCTGATTTCTGTTGTCTCGGTCGTTGTAAATGTCACCAATGGTTGTAGAACTGTTCTACGCAAAAATATGTTTTACTTTTCATTAAACTTACCATAATAAAATATTTTATCATTTTGAATTAGCTGTTGAATGGAAGTAACAGGATGATGAGTCTGTCCTGGGCTGGACCAGTTGCATGATTTGGACAGAGATGTTTACTTTGTGTAATTAGAAAATGTTTTCAGGGTTAATTCTTGCTCTAAATCCTTTTTTTGTTGGCATATAGTTTATAAAAATAAGTTTGGCTTTATGCTTTAAAAAATAACTACATATTCTTAGTTGAATTATTTCATTAAATCATTAAATGATACGTTCACAATGTCAGATGAACAGAAAACATCATTAAATGACTTTTTTCTTCCCTATTCTTTTGACCCATCCTTCCCTCCCCCAGGTGTTCTTCGACCTAATGAGAGAAATCAGAGCAAAGAAGATGTCAGAAAACAAAGACAAGAATGGCAAGAAAAGCAGCAAGAACAAGAAGAGTTTTAGAGAAAGGTGTTGCTTGCTGTGAACGCCGAGATGGTGGATGAAGTCAGTGGTCGCGAAGGACATGGGGCTGGGCTCGTGGAGAGAAGGCTGGAGCTGACTCTTGCTTGTGCCTCCTGCTCTCCCCGGTCTCACTCACTCACGTGCTTCTTTAAATGGGGAAAAATGCTTGTGACTCAGTGACTGGCAGGAGAAACAAGCCGTTGTTCACGCGGCAGGATAGCCGCTCTGTCAGGAGGTTTCGGAGTTTCCCTCTTGCCTCCCTCCCTCCCGGATGCTTAACTGGGTATGCAGTGCTGCAGGTGGAAAACAGTCAGATGTTGGTTACAAAGAAAAAGTCACAGTGTCTTGTTTTAATCCTGGCTTTATAACTTACCATCTCTTGTTCGCAAACAAAAATGTCTTGCTCGGTTTTGGAAGAGGTGGAGTAAGACAC
Source organism: Tarsius wallacei (assembly GCA_963574415.1). NCBI lineage: Eukaryota > Metazoa > Chordata > Mammalia > Primates > Tarsiidae > Tarsius > Tarsius wallacei. Next base: position 16,663 of record CAUYQG010080090.1, read on the forward strand.
TCCCAACCTTCATCAGATTAGCAGCAGTGCTGAATACAATCCATTTAGCTTTAATGACGATGAAAACAATCCACAGATTTTTTTGGATAAGTTTCTTGGCAATACCATGTAGAAGCATCGCTAAAAAAATGAATTTGAATTGCGCCAAATAGGTTGATACCAAGTTAGGAATCCTCCTCACATATGAAAAATGAAAGTTGTGAATTGCTTTCTTCGTGCTTAAATAGTGACCAGTTATGATAGTCTATGTTGACTGTTTTTCTCCTGTTACAGCAACTTGATTTTCTTGTGGGAACTCTTTTTGGTAGGCTAAGTGAAGACTCAAGAGTAGTGTGCGTGGTAAATGACCCATTTTTTTCCAGTCTTTTCTATTTTTTGAAGTTCTTTGGCTAAGTCTTCACCTAATTACCAGTTGCCTCCTTCTCCACTATGAATGCACCTGTCTTCCTGATCATGGTCCTTGCACACAAAGGTTGAATACGCCTCTTCTTTTAAGTGTCACACGAATTCTTCTAAAGACGTGTTGAGTTAAAGTTGTGTTCTTAGATCCTGAAGCCAGAGCCCAGGCCAGATCTGCTACCTCTCACAGAATTGCTCTGTAATTCTACATTTAAAATTAGAAGTGGGGACAGATAAGATAAGCCATCATTCCTTACCTCTGAGAATTGGCTGCTGTTTCTAATGCAATGCTTTCCTGAGGCAGCCATAGAATTAGGAGTAGAATTTTCACTGATGAGATATTGTAACTCTTTCTTGTTGTATCAGTGTTCTAAATTCAGCAATCAGAAAAATCAGGAAGGAGCACTGTGACAAAAGCCCAGAATTGGGCACATTTTCCCCATTTTTCAGAAGTGACATTTCATGTGTAGGTGCCAAAAGTGAATGGGAGTGGGGAGGGTGGGAACCTTTGGCATTGCGGTTATTGCAGAGATTGTAGAAATTATGATCTGCCTGGAAAACAATCTTGTATTACCTCCCAAAGAATCATGGACTTTTTTTGAATAAAAAACAAAGCAGACAAATAGACTTTGAGGATTTCAGCCTTTTTATTTTATCCTTTTGTCATACATGTAAAATGCAAATATCCAAGGAACTGACAGTTATTCACTGTTGTTCTTGTCAGATGTTCTGCACTATTGGACAAACTTTATTTCAGTTAGTCCTTTGAATTGAATTGTGGGAAATAAAATTATGAGTATAAACAGTAATTTTAACTTGATCTTTCCTTTGGTTGAGATCACCACTCTTCTTAAAATTTAAAAAGTTGAGAGTAATTACACCCTTGAATTTTCATCCTGTTTGGTGCCAGTTCTGGTCAAGACTAGGTAAATTTGGGCCAGACGTGGCAGTTCATGCCTAGGATCCCAGCACTTTGGGAGGCTGAGGTGGAGTGCCTGGGCAACATAGTGAGAACTCATTTCTACCAAAAAAAACAAAAACAACAAAAAGAGTAGGTAAATTTGGAGGAATATATGCAAATGAATGAAAGAGAATATGGTTTGTTTCATGCTGTATAAATTATTCTTGGAATATGCTATTAGTGTAATTCTATAATTATATTTAACTGGGTAGCAATCAGAAACGGATCTTTATACATATGAAATTCTCTACTATAGAAGAATAAGGAAGCAATGCTGCTTATACATTTGAAACATAGTTACTAAATGGTTATATTTTGTGTCCACAGCTTAGCATTATTTTTCTAAAGTGTTCTAGAAACATTGGAGCCCTGAGTCAGTGGCAGACTCTGTTCCAGGTGCTGGGGATGTGGCGATGGCCAAGACGGGCAGGATCTCTGCGCTCCTCGAGCTTGTGCCTTGGCGAGGAGAGAGATGCATGAAGAGGCCAGATAGGAAATGTCCCTAGGGTATACAGCTGATCTGGACTGGGTGGTCAGCGGACTTCTCCAAGGCATGACATGTAGGCTGAGACTGCATGATCTGAAGGAGCCAGCCCTGAGAGGAATGGGTGTGCTGGACACAGGGGCGATCAGAACAGCGAGTCCCTAGGCCCTAAGGTGTTCAGGAAAAATCTCGAAAACCAGGACGTGGCAGGAATATTAAATGGGAAGGACAGAGTATTAGGAAAAAGGTGAAACAGACTATGATTTTATAAAGTGACACAGAGGAAAAATACAGACCTAGTCTCCCGACAGGTGCCCTATTTCATCAAATCGAAGACACCAGTAATTGCAAGACAACATAATTTATTGGTATTACTAACCAAAAACCCTGCCAATTAAGTTAATCAGTAACCTAAAAACATGGGAGAAAATGTATGTCTCATATTAGGTGAGTTATGGTTATGCATATTTAGATTAAATGACAATAACTGAAATACGAGCTTTACCTCTGTTGGTCTAAGGGGTTACATTCTAATAATACCAAAGAAGCTTAACAGGGTTTGGAAAGCACTAACATGTTAGTGTTCTCGTAGTAGGTTTGACTTGATGTTTCCACTTTTAAATTTATTAAAATTCTTTTATCGCAATTCTAACTGCACAGCCGTGAAATCTAATGGCCTGGAGTTTTGATCTTCCCTGCCGCAGCTCTGTTTTTCAAAGTTCATGTCTAACCCTTCTCTTCTCAGATCATTTGCTGGGTACTTCTGTGTTTCTAGATAATTTTCTTGTGCTATAAATTTTCAACCTCAGACACTTTTTTTTTTTGAGTTGGCGCCCCACTGTGTTGTCCGGGCTGGAGTGCAGTGGCACACTCATGGCTGCCACGGCCTTCACCTGCTGGGCTCAGGTGACCTTCCAAGTAGTTGGGCCTACAGGCACGCACCACCATGCCTGGTTAGTTCTTTTTTTTTAATGAGAGAGAGAAATGAGTTTATTTCATGGTATCTATGAAGATACAAATACAACACACATATATCATTTTAATGAGTGTGTTTACATATACATACATATGTATAAATCTAATTTACATATAGACAAATACATATACCTATAAACATAAATACGTGTACGTATATACATACATAATGTATATACATACGTGTAGGAATGTTGCTTTATTCTGTGACACTAATTTTCCACTTGACCTGAGAGATCAAAACGTTATCCAGATGAAAATATTGTCTTGATGAAAATTAAACCAAAAAGGCATAACAAAGCAGTAGCAAATTAACAATGGGGAATCTTCTAAAACAATTAGTTTTCAATACCGCAATTGTAACTATCATTACCTCTTTCCATGTTATCTTTACTTAAATGAACATCAGAAGTAAAAAGAAAACTCTCTTTTTGTTCTCTGGTGTAGGCAACTCTCTGGAAGTGGATTAGATAAACGTGAGACTTACACAGTTAATAAATATGTATGTCTTATTTCTCCTTTCCCCCTGCTTTTCATCCAGCTAATTTTTTTATTTATTGTAGAGACGAGATCTCGCCATGTTGCCCAGGCTCATCTTGAACCCCTGGGCTCAGGCAATCATCTCGCCTCCGCCTCCCAAAGTGTTGGGATTACAGGCGCGAACCACCATGCCCAGCCAACCTCAGACCAACTTCCAGTGAGGACGTGACATAGTAGATGAGAATTTGGCTCCCTATTCCCTTCACCCACATCATCCACCATTGCTGACAGTCATTTCACTGCTTTAATCCCTTTCTTGGTTACTGCTTTACCTTTAAGACTGTATCTTTAACCTCCTGATTATTACTCGGTCACTTCTCACGGGTGTTGCTTGGTTCCCCAGTGGAGGGTGAGGATTAACATTCCCACCCTCCATTTCTTCACCCTTCTCCTTCCCAGCTTCTGTCAGCTAGCTTTTCCTTCTCTGTACGCCCTCACGTTTGCATGATCGGAGTGGATGACATGGATATTCCATTCTGTGGCCATAATTCAGACGTTTGTGCTTTTTCTATAGATCACTTCTAAAAGTTGAACACCAGTCAACAACAGCGTGATTATTCTGGCTTAGGCAAACCTGGCTCATGGCCCAGCCACGCACTGTGCAGCGATTGCTCCTCAAAGAATGCCCTCCTAGTGTCCGGTCAAGTGGACCCTTCCAGCAGCTGCCCGAATCATGCCTCATTTTGGCTTGCTTCATCTTTGCTTATTGCCTGTGCAGTCCTATTTTTCCTGATGTTGGTCGCTTTTCTCTTATTGAGAGGATGCTTTTGGACTCTTTTCCCTCACGCCAGTATCTTTTTCTTTCTGTTGCTTGGAATCTGCTTCCGTTCTGCTGAAGATACTCTGCTTAGAGCTCATGGACTTCCTGATCTGACTTGGACTGATGGTTTTCTAGGCTGAGATTTGTTTCTCTTGGACACATGGGTTAACTCCACGCTTCCCTGAGTCTCATGTCTTCCTTTCTTGGTTTTTCACCATTTTGTTGGTGAAACTCAGGAAGGGTACACCGTGGACGGGAACTTTTCAGAGTCTCAGTGAGAGTGGTGTTTGTTCAGCCCTTTACTTGCTTGCTAGTTTGGCCTGGAGTAGAATTCTAGGTTCAAAATCATTTTCTCTGGGAACTTGGAGGAGTGGCTATGGAGTCCTCAAGGATCCATCGTTGCTGATCAGACTGGTGCAATCCTGCGGTCACCCCCTTGTAGTAGATGCCCTGGTTTTTCCCTCTCTCCAGTCGCTGAAGACTTCTTATCTGTGGTGTCTGAAATGACACAGCAGCAGGTCTGAAAGTGGGTCTTCCATGACTCACCCTGCCTCGCACTCAGCAGCCACTTTTTTTTTCTTTTATTTGAGTTGAAGTCTCACTCTTGTCACCCAGGCTGGAGTGCAGTGGCATGCTCGAGGCCACTGCGGCCTCAACCTGCTGGGTTCCGGCGACCCTTCTGCCTCAGCCTTCCAAGTAGCTGGAACTACAGACGCATGCCACCACGCCTGGCTAGTTTTTGTGATTTATCGTAGAGATGAGATCTCACCCAGTTGCCCAGGTGGGTCTTGAAACCCCGGACTTAGGCAGTTCTCTCACCTCAGCCTCCCAAAGTGCTGGGATGACAGGCTGAGCCACCGCGCCCTGCCAGCAGCCACTTTTGATGAAGACTCCTGTCTTTTCAGCTCTGCAAAATGTTCTTTTGAAATTTCTTTGACCTTTTCTGTTTTCTGTTCTTTCCAGAACTTCTGTTCTTTCCAGAACTCTGGGGCCTCCTAGACCCTCTCCAGCCTCACCATTTCCCTTATTTCCCGGCTTTGTAGTCTCTCAGACTCACCACCCTTACCTCTTGGGAGGTGAGCTTATCACCCACAGTATGGAG